>JAMAKE010000108.1:0-60608 GCA_023628695.1 Nectriaceae sp. PG4201 | reverse complement strand
TAGAATTTCTACTTTTAGCTATACAGTGTTAGTGCGCCGCATGCTTAGGTGCGCCGCATGCTTATGATATACGTTATATAGCTATAAACTTTAATATCTACTAAGAAGGAAGCTAGCCTCCTTAATTCTTAAGTTTTAAAGACCTTAAAGATTATACTTAAGGCTAGCTCTCAATTTAAATATCTTAAAAGATAAATCTAAAGATATTAAAGTAGCTCTCTTGCCTCTATTCTTAAGGCACTTTAGTCATTTTTTAAGGGAATAGCAATAATAATATATTAAGTGGCATTATTAAGGTCTAAGGTTTAAGACCTTTAATAGGTAAATAAGACTCTTAGTAAGCAGCGCAAGATAAAAAGAACTTACTTATAAAATAAAGGGAAGATAACTATAGAGAAAGGTCGACATCTTCATTACACATAGGCTATATAAGCCGTCGCAGGTTGAATATGTCGTGGTCATCAACGCAACAAAGACAAACCTTCCCATGAGCGAGCATCACGCCCCATCGCGGGGCGACCTTAATAAGCTAACCGCCAAAATGGTTGAGGTCGTAGCACAGTAATAAACCCCAGATCCAAGACACAGAAGAATAACGAACATCAGGCTCACAGACGCTTCAGAAGGGTTGGGACGAAGTGAAGAGACCAGAATAGGACTTGCCGGGTTAGAGGCAGATCAAGACAAATCCGCTAGAGGTTTTAACTACTGGCACGCTATTATGAGATTTGATGACAGTAAAAGCCTCGAGCTATGGAAGCCTTCGAGGCGAATCCGGAGAACCCTAAAATTCCCCTGCATAGGGCCCTCAGTGACGTCCACAAGTGGAGTTGCAAGATGACCGATTCTCCCTATAAAAAGGACAACGACAACACTATCCACGAGGAGCCACAAGCCGGGCCAACGGAATAGTAATCAATGTTGGGCTCTGTTTCTTGCGATTGTCGGGGGTAAACATGTACGTGGAAATAGATGGTCAATAGGCCATTGCCTTAGGCTCGGGTGGCGAGGTAAATAGACTATATAGGAGTAGGAACTTGTTCTGGTACATACTTAGGATTCTTAAAATAGATGATTCAGGTGGTTGCCTGCTTCAAATTAATAATAGACGATACTTATATCTGGACTCATACCCTATTAATATATGTTTCACCTAATGTCTCTCCTAACCTATTGCTTAGGCGCGTGAGTTTCAGTAATGCCCTCGGCATTCGTCACCTTCTCTTCAATACCGTCGATACGTTCTGCTTCTCTCTCCAGTAGCATGTTCTGATAAGCTCTCTGCTGCTGTGGTGCGAAACCCTTCGCCTCCCATAGGAATTCCATGTCCTCGAGAGGAATCCCTTTTGTTTCTGGGACGAGGAAGTACACAAATATTCCACCCAACACCGTCATAGATGCGTAGAAGAGCATTGTACCATATGTGATATTCTGCAGCATATAAGCAGCTGAGTAGTTTGTGTAAAACTCTCCAATCCAGTGAGAACAAGTAGTTAAGACCAAGCAGAACGACCGCACTCGCGTTGGAAAGATCTCGGAGCAGATGACCCAAGCAGTGTTCCAGCCAAAAGCCTATTTTATACGTCAGTTACTTCTTGTGTGTGCATTTACCGCTTGAGCGGGTTTGACGTACATAGGCGGCGCCATAGATATAGAGGAATGCTTGTGCGGACCTCGCCCCTGCATCGGGGTCGCGCGAAGTATGGAAAGAGTCGGTGATAGCTGCATATGCTGAGACGTAGTACAGCGACAATGCCACGCCAATTGACCCAATTATCAGCAGCTTTCGCCGTCCCATACGGTCGACAAAAAAGAAGAAGCTAATAATTGTGGTGCCAGCTTTGACTGCTCCGTATACACCGGTCGAAAAGAGCGATGCTGTTGTTCCCTTAAAGCCGAGGCCAGCGAAGAAGCTGACAGAGTAGCTGTTCATAGCGTTGATACCAGTACTGTTCTGGAAGATCATCAACGCACAGCCAACAAGAATTCGCATCCGAATTTGCCTGCTAAAAGACTCGCGAATGAGAGACGTCAAATTGGATCCACTAGCAATAGTCTTTTCGTGCTGCATCTGTCGCTCGTAGTCTTCCAGTTCCATACGGACGTAGGGGTGATTCTCTGGTAATCTGCGGATCCAAGTGAGAGCTTGGGCGGCGTCGTTGCGTCGGCCCCGGAGATACAGCCAGCGAGGGCTTTCACAAAGAAATATGAGACCTAGGGCCATGGTAGTCCCCGGTATAAACTGTATGGCTACTGGAATATGCCATTGCTTGTCAGTGGTTGGAGAGACCTTATGAGATAGAATTAGTGAGTGGCATGAGGCACAGCAGAGTGGTGGTTTAGACGTACGTGTAGGTTAACTCCATAGTTGATCCAAAACCCAACGACGGTGCCTAGTTGAAGAAAAATTTCGTACTGTTTGGCTCGTTAGTAAGGCTCCCCCGGCTTCACACTGAGCTCCGGGCTCGCTATAATCAACTTACACAACCAACCACTGCGCCTCTAGCACGAGCAGGGGAGCATTCGGAGAGGTATTGGGGCACAACAAAGGAGATGCCACCAACACCGAGGCCGGCAATGATCCGACCCGCATAGAATGCCCCGTGATTCCCTTTGCAGGCAACCTGGAAGATAGTGCCTATATTGAAGACCATACCAGCAAGAATGAGGGCCAGTCTTCGCCCGAATTTCTCGTTAAAACCGTACATCAGAATAACGCCGAAGAATGCGCCTCCAAAGACTGGGCAGCCGGTTAGCGCATACAAAATGGGACGCAGCTGCAGTATCGCCTTACAGGTTGAAACCATGTTGGTCTTCAGCTTGACCGAGTTCTCCGGTGTGAGTTGGAATCGGTTGACAAAAGATTCGAGAGAAAACGTTCCTCCAATGAACGCAAGGTCATATCCGAAACAGAGTGCACCGAACGAAGAGAAGAATACAAGCATGTAAAATCGCCAGTTGAAGGCCTCGGGCGGTGTCGGCACGCGACCCTGCTCCGGGACGCGCAAAAGAGCTGCTAGATTGAAACCCATGGTGTTTAAGAAAGAGAAATACTAGTCCTCCGTTGGATCAGTATTTGAGTGCTCAACAACAGGTCTCGCCTCCTCAGGACTCAATATGGCAAGAAGCTCAGAACATATATGCCGTGTCAGCTCTTTACTTATCTGGATATCTGTATGGAAAACATCATCTGTCTGATATTGTTTGCCATACATCGAGTCGAGGCGCCCAGAGAAGATGATTAGCATTGAGATATGAGCCTCTAGACTGACGGAGATGTGCGCTGCGAATCGCTCTGTGGGGATCCCGAGACCATGGTAGTGGTGCGAACTCCTCTGCACTAGTTGACCACTATCTCCAACCAATCCACAGGGATTGATAAGAGCTCTAATTGACTGGGCAAGTGTGTCTGTGCTAGTGTGGACTTTGGCGGCGATAAGCGCTGTCACAAAATTTGGCATCGAACGCTACTGATTCTAAGGCTACTGGACGTCTGGCCACAAAGCCGAACGGGCATGTCCGACCTGTCCGGGTGATCGCACCAGCTTCCAAACTGCATTCGAGAAATAACCTGGCACCAAGAACCTCGAATAGTATGTATATTTCGCCTGGTAGACCAGGTTCTGGATTACTCCCATTGGACTCTTGGAAGCTGAAGCTTACTCACTTAGCCAAACCTAGGTCAACATGGCGACACAGGTTGATTGCCCCATATTCATCATCGGCGCCGGCATCAGTGGCTTAATCCTGGCCCAAGTTCTCCGCAAGAATGGCATCCCCTTTCGAATTCTCGAACGCAAGGAGCACGCCGAAGCTGGCGGAGCAGGATGGGGCTTCACTATCAACTGGTCTCTGGCATCACTGATGGAGATGCTGCCCCCGGAGTTGGCCGAGCGCTTCCCAGAGACCTATGTAGACAGGGAAGCCGTTGGCAGAGGGGAAGACGCAACATTTCCATTTTTCGATCTGCTAACAGGCGAGATGAAATATGAAGTCCCACGAAATCATTTGAGGGTTAGGGTTAATAGGGACAAGTTGAGAAAATTGCTAATGACAAATATAAATGTCGAGGTAAGCGCGACCCAAACGACCGTTTTTCTTGGTTAGAGGCGATACTGGAATGGACCAGATCGACAAAGTCGCTAATTCCATGGCAGTGGTGTAAGAGTCTTACTGGTCTTGACCTCAGTGAGGGTGCCGACGTCGTGACGCTGCATTTAGATGACGGCAGCGTGTATACAGCTCACCTTGTAGTCGGCTGCGATGGGACTCACTCAAGGGTTCGCAGAACCTTGTTTCCCAATGGCTGGGCTAACAAGCCATTACCAACCAACATGGTGGGTATGACGATCTCATTCTCAGAGGAGCAGGTGGCTCATATTCGGAAACTCGACTCCTACTTTCTTCACGGCACAGATCGAGAAAGCGGGGTATATTTCTGGTTTAGCTGTAAGTATCGAGCAGTCTTCCTTTCTCTATTCTATTAGGCAAGATTTCGACTTACTGACTTTTGTATGCAGTTCTGGATGTACCCACAAACTATGTCAAGGGAACTGTAAATTGTTGCAACTGTCAGATCTTGGTGTCCTGGCCTACTATACCCCTTTCAACAAGCCAGAGTAATGCTATAAGCCCTCCGACCACCGATTCAGAACGGCATGCGTTTCTAAAGGTCCTAGCCAAGAGATGGGCGGAACCTTTCGGCTCGTTGGTCGAGGCCATCCCAGACAATGTTGAAGTGAAAACTGTCACGTTGGACGATTGGATACCGGATTACTACGGTGGAGTGGAAATGGGTAGACGTACTGGAAAGGTCATCCTAATGGGAGACTCAGGACATACTATGACCATGTGTGAGTCATCCCTAGCTTCTTCAAGCCATCCTTCCACCTCGATGAAACGTCGGATGGCAGGCTAATCAAGTGGCTAGACCGTGGAGAAGGTGCCAATCACGCCATCACGGACGTTTATGAGTTTTCCCAAGCAGTCATTCCAACTCTTATCGATCTGCAATTCCAATCCCTGTCAACCAGTGACCTGGTGAGACTCACAACAGCTGCGAAAGCTTACGAAGATATCATGTTCAAGCGCTCCTGGATCGCTGTGTTGGCGTCTAGACAAGCTACATTGGACGCTCATCAGTGGCAGCGGATCACAGACCACAGTCCCCTTGTTGCAAAACGGCAAAAGTTTCTGCATGATAGCTTCAATATTGACAGCGGAACACTGGATTGATATAAGCTGCCTCTCATGGGTGTGAGTAATCAAGTCAATGTACAAAAGCAATCCTGTTAGAGCTCAAGGAAGTTCAGGGTAGCAACTTCAAGGTCCCATACGTAGCTCTCTTCCGATTTCATTGGATATTAAACACATCCATTTCGAGATCTGAAAACGCCGATGCAGTGAACAACTACAATCATATTGCGTAATATAGCCGTATATCAACTATGGGGTATACTTCATAGACCACTTAGGTAAATTCAGTGAGCTCAGGAGGGGGGCATGGAAGCTATGATAATTGGTAATTTGCTACCTATTGTCTCGAAAGGGAGATGATAGAAAAGTGAAAAGATTTGTCGCTAAACAGAACTACCACTCACAAGAAAAATCATCAACTATCTTGTCCCCAGCCTACCTCGGACGGGGCTACCAATTCTGGCGACATACTAGGTTAATAAAGTGATCCAAGCAGTATACTCGACGTATTCTAGTATTGCTCTTACAAAGACGAGTATAATGGAGAGGAAAAGTCAATTCATATCGATCTCAAGCGACCACCAAGGCATCAACAGTGGATTATCGACTTGAACGTCGCGTCATAGCCATAGTTCCAAATGATTTAATTATTGAAAGATATTGCAGCTTCAATTCAATGTGTGCGTTGTATCCAAATCAAACACAATAGGTAGTACGAACCGCCCAGGATCGAAGTTTATCACATAACTAAGGCAGTGACCTACTCACTAGTTAGCCAGCCAGGTCTTCGTGACCAATCTAATACAGTCCACAGTAACAAAGCAGTCGAAGGCGACAGTAGCAAATGAGAGATATGTACTGGATACATGCGATACTTTAGTATGTTCCTCTGTATGGCACGGAGTTTGTTATGTTGATAGCGGTCTTGGTTTTCAATGTTCTTTAGTCGATCGGCCGGATTCAGGGGTTGTACCCTATGTATGCTATGGAACTTATGGTCTTGGTGCGTACACACCCAACAATTAACAACTTACAAAGGCTGGTTCGCTCTCCGCAAGTAATCATCATATCTCAAGTAGGCCCCCAAAAGGGTCTCAGCGCCGGCCGCACAACTATCATTTTGTTAGATCTGGCCACCAAATTGTAATGGAGTGGGGAGAGGGTTAAACTCACTCTTCCGGTCTTGTGTACTCGGCAGGATTATGGCTCACCCCATCGCGACATCTCACGAAGATCATGGCAGTCGGAACCTTCAAACTCGTATAGACGCTGTCATGGCCCGCGCCGCTGACCAATTCCATCTCGCACCCAATACTCTTGGCCGAGCCCTGAACGCACTGCACCATGGTTGGATCAAAGTGTAGGGCCGGAGAGGTCCAAAACCGGTCGAAGCACATCGCCAGACCATGTTCTTTGCATATCTCTTCGAAACGAGCCTTGCAGAGGCCTTCGACCATTTCCACGTCCGCGTCGGTTGGGGCGCGGATGTCGAGTCCCATGCGTACTTTGCCAGCAATTGTGTTGATGCTCTGAGGGCCCGAGTTGATAACGGCGATCGTGGCCCGGGAACCACGGATGGCGAACTCGCCCTCAGTTACGAAGCGGTTGGTCTCAACGATCATTTTGGCGGCACCGAGGAGGGCGTCGCTCCGCCTGTCCATAGGAGTAGTTCCTGTATGGGCCTCCCGGCCTATAACATCGACGTGGTACCAGCGGATGGACTGCACGCCTTTGACGATGCCGACAGCAGATTCGGCTGCATCGAGGATAGGGCCTTGCTCTATGTGAACCTCGAAATGTGCTGAAAGGGGATTCGCGTCGTAGGAGCATGGAACGTCTCCTAGAAAGCCAATACGTCTTAGTTCTTCCTTCAGGGTTATACCGGACAGGTCTGTCCGGCTGTGTCCATACTCCGTGGTGAAGGCGCCGCCCCAGACCCCAGATGAAAGCATAGCTGGCGGGAAGCGCGCACCCTCTTCATTTGTCCAATTAATGATGGCCAAAGGCGCGTACGTGGTAACGTTATTTAAGTGAATCGTCTTAAGAACCTCCATCCCAGACGTCACTCCAAGAATTCCATCGTACTTTCCACCCGTTGGCTGTGTGTCAAGGTGAGAGCCAAGTCCAATAGGTGGGATGCTGTTATTCTGACCGGGCCGAATAGCGAATATGTTTCCCATCTTATCCACCTTTACATCGCACCCATACTTCTTTGTTTCTTGGATAAACCATTCTCGGACTTTGCGATCGTCGTCATTGCCGGCTAGCCGGTCTGATAAGATGTTAGAGATATGAGGCTCTATCGCATGAAGAATGGAAGATACATCACATACTCATGCCGCCATCTGGTGTGTTTCCCCACGTACACGACTCTTCCAACGTTTCGACCATTCGTTTGGCATTCGATCTGAGGGTTGCGTAATATTCTGGTAACACAGGTACCAGCTTGACCGCTGGCGCGGACGGCTCATTTCCTAACGAGCCCATACCTCAGATCTCCCAGTTACGAAGTTAAAGAAGGCACCGAAGGAATAGAGTACTATTGGAGTAAACGAAGTAGCGCTTTCTATTTTATTTAGCAGCACTCCCTGTAGAAGATCAAAGATGAGAGATGTGGCACAATCACTGGTAACAACAAGCTGGAGCAGCTGTGACGGAGAAGAGCGTGCTCCAAATTTCTACATCCCTGAATGTTCCTAAATGCGATCGGATAATCACGTAGCGTGCTCGTCTGACCTTGCGACATGATCTGTAGCCTGCCTCAATTTTGTTGCCTTTGCTCAATCTCGTTGGCCTGTTAAGCTGACTGATAGTCTACATAGCGCTCGCGATGCCAGAGAACCGACAGCGCTTTGCTAACACTGTCGGATAGCAGACATAAGCGGATATTGATACTTCAGAATTATATCCGTGCAGCTGTTCTTATTTGTCACAGCATTGGCGTAACAGTCAAATGCCTAATCTTGGACAGTACTAAAAAGAGATGAGACCATGACTGAATGACGGATAAAGATTGCCGCAGATGGTGCGTCATTCTCCTAGCCTGGCGCTACACCTTGCGATAAGAGCCGGATCCGTCGGATATGTCCACTCTCGGGCATTCCCACCCAGAGCCATTGATGGCTTAGATCTCATTACTGAATGAACCCCGCAGGAATCTCACCTCCCAGGACAGAAGTGCTCAGGGCTACGTGCACATGTCCGATCCGGACAGCAAATGGCTTCACAATGCCAGCGCAGTATCCTCTCGTGCTCGCGATGCCGCAAGCGGAAGATTAAGGTAAATCCCGAAATCCATCTCTCCAGCAGGAGCCCTATGCCTCCTAGTTGTCAGCCACTTAATTGTCTTACTCTTCTTGTATGATAGTGTAACCGACAGTTACCTTCCTGCTCGCAGTGCATCTCTGCGGGGGCCAACTGCACAGGCATATCCGCTAACACGACAACGGAAGTGCCGCGGAGCGTTGTCCAGCACCTTGAGTCAGAAATTGCGAGGTTGGAGACCGAGCTGGTCCAGAATGGCGAGCTCGAAGTAGTTCAAGCGTCTGACATCCTCCTGGGGATGCCGTCATCCTCAGAGACAAGAGCCGAGAGTACCCAAGTAAATGTAGGCACCAATGATGAGAATACTCCGGATGATAGTCCTCAGACAGCCACGAGGCGGCCAAGCCAATTAGACTTGCGGACATCCATCATCTCAAGCCGGTATCTGCGGGCCGTCGTGTCTGCAACGCTTCCCTATGGCTCCGGTGCGACTGACCTCCTCTCGAGAGTGAGGATGGGCATGACACCGTCATCTGCCAAAGTCGGTGAAAGAGGAGGAAGCAGGACTGCAGTCATCAATGCAAAGGCCAACAAGGGGAGCATACTCCTCAGCGCAGATGTGCTGCGCAGCATTCCAGGCGACATTGTTCAGCGATTGATGAGGAAGTATCTCAACACGATTCAGCCGAACAACCCTTTCCTTGTAGCCTCCACTGTCATCCAGCAGTTCCAAAACATCGCCCAAATCCTGGGATGGCAAGCTCCGGTTCAGACGCATGGCGAACAACCCTTACCGGTCGTTGCAAGTCACGACTTCCTCGTGGTCTACTTGGTGTTGGCGATTTCCGTGACCTTGGGATCAGCTAACGACGGACATGAGGAGCGATGCATGGCTCTTTCGCTATCGTTGTTCGAGGAGGGCATCCAACACCTATACAGTGTGCCTGAATTCCCTTCGGAGATCGCCTGGTTGCAAACTATTCTGCTCGTTTTTCTATATGCCACCGTTTTCCCGCGATCGGCAAACGTCTGGGTCTTGTCTGGCGCTGCAATGCGATCGTGCCTTGAACTCGGCCTTCACCGTGAGCCGCCCGACTCCATGGACCTGGACCCAGAGGCATTAGACCTCCGCCGTCGCATATTCTGGGCCGCTTATTGCATGGACAGGTCCATCTGCTCGGCCTTACAGCGGCCGCTATCTACGCCCGATGCTGCCATCAATACCAAGTTTCCGTCCCCGATGCAGGATGACACCAGCTTCCTGGGCTCTATCGTTTACCATAAGCTATTATCCGAGATACTGCACGTCCACTTCCATCGCGAGCCCATTCCCTCCGGGATGAGCTGGGATGATTGGCTCGCCAGCATGGAAGGTCACCTTCGATCGTGGAATAAGTTCCACGGCCAGGCATCGTCGTCGCCGCACCACGAGACAACCGAATTCGCCATGGCTCGGGGGCTCATGATTCTACACCGACCGTCGCCACGGGTGCCTCTCCCGTCTCAGCGCTCCCTCTTGCTCGCCTTCGAGGCAGCCTCGGCAGCTGAGCGTATCCATCACGACCACATCAGAAAAGGATTCTTTCGGCGTCCTTGGCTGTCGGCACACCACACGCTCGAGGCTGCGACGGTAGTGCTCTTTTGTCTTCGGCATGGCTATACGGAAATTGCCGAGCGGTTTACTGCTGCGCAGATATTCGACATGACCAAGCTGCTCACTAACAACTTCTTGGCCATCTCCGCTCAGGGTTGGCCCGAAGTCAGTGTCTACGCGGGTGTGTACGAAAGATTACTTGGCCCACTGCTCGAAAGAGTCTTTCTCCGGAGTCCAGTGTTAAATGACCGATTCGGCCCTGATCAAGATGCTGAGTTGATGAGGCTGCTCTATCCCGGCCCAGCGCACCTAGAGAAATTGCGGTTTGGTCTACGGCAGCAACAGGAGGAGTTCAGTCCATTCGATTTCAATGTATTGATGGCAGATGATGAAATGTGGAGTACTGGATTAAACCTTGAGGGCGAGGGGTATGGATAGAGATTTAAGAGTACCAGGAAATGGGCTTGCGTTTAAGTGACATTTCTATCTCTTTGGAAAGTGGACTTAAAAGGTATTCACGGCTAGGCATATGTAAGGCGCCCGGATCTTCTATAACAGTATATTACGCAAGTAAGTTACCTGAATTTGTTAACTCCTACCGTCATGCTTTTCTCTAAGGAATTCTTCGAATTCCTTCTACCACTACATTCTTGAGAATCGGCAGGAAACCGATCAGTTTTCAGTCTCCGTAAATTACTCAGACAGTTCGCAAGCCTCTTCCCAGATAGGTCCGCTCTCCAAACTCTTTTTCCGCAACTTGGAAGAGTGGAAGGCCCATGAAATAGCCGCCGTCGTGACCACCAATAGCCTCCCATGTGCTCTGCGCCTCCTGTTCTCCGATGACAACCAGTGGCTTTCCTGTTCCAGCTGAGGACGCATCTGCTGCTAGCTGAACCTGACAGCACTTTTCCAAGAGAACAAACCAAGCTATTGTTGCCTCGACAGTTCTTCCCGCCGTCAAAAGGCCATGATTTCCCAGAAGGACAGCCTTCTTATTACCAAGACAGGCTGCGATTTCTTTACCTTCCTCAGTGGCCAGCACGAGGCCAGCGAAGTTGCTTCATCTAATGTCAGCTGTGCTTTTTCCGTCGACATCGCCGTGGTTAGGAATAGGACAATAATCACAATGAAGACAAGCATTGCCGAGAAAGAAAAAACATACGGGTAGAGAGCATGGTCATTGTAAAAGGCGCAGAAGTCTTGGGTCAACATGTCTAGTGTCTTGCCAGTTGCACACATGGCACGTCCGTAGATACTGTGACAGTGGGCGGCGCAAAGTACATCTGGTCTTGCCTTGTGAATCTCGGCGTGGATTGCGTACGCAGCTGAAGATGGGAAGAACAGATGCAAGTATTAGCAATCATCCACTCAGGAAGAGCATACAGCAGTTTCAGTAGGAGCCAAACCATAGTTTAGTCTGAGGTTGTTACCACCGTCAACAACATTTCCATCGTGGTCTACGCGAATCAGGTCGTCATCATTGATAAGAGAGAAGTGTAGGCCTGGAGAATTCTTCCGTGTCAGCAATCAAACCAAAATGCCCGTGAAGTTCCTTCCCATCCCCCTTTCCCAGGGATGTTAAGGATGTAGCTCTTCGTTGCAAAACAAGGCTCTAATCCTACTAACAACACTTCCGACTATGACGATCGCTATATGACGCTGATTGAGCAAAGCAGGAGTAAGGCCTTAGAGGGGAGAAGTAAATATCAGGTAAGTAGGTAGTGAACTACTAACAATGGTCAAAACTGGCGGCACTCACCAAAAGGGTTTACCCAGAAGCTCGTGGGATCAACCGGATCTCTCATGGTAATATGTCCAGCCACGCCATCTGCAAAACCGCACTGCGCAAGGATCCTGTATGCTAAAGCCAATCTGTGCTTTAGGAACTTGCGTTCTGCAAACTTATCCTCAAACTTCGGCGGTAGACTTTCCGGGTCGTGAATGAACGCAAGAGAGGGGTCTCCAGAGCGGTGTCCTTGACCCATATCTTTCACAGCAACAGGCACAGACGCCCCTGTAGCAGATGGTGCCATGATGACTCAATGTGCAGCAGTTTCGGTATTCGTTGTGCTGAAAGCAGCTGCTATAGCTCGTTCTTTGTTGAAAGAATTCGTTTAAGGGTACTGATCTTCCTAGGATCAAGTGTAAGGAGGTGAAGATGCTAGCCTGGTACCAGTGGGGCGTAGCTTATCTATAATATCCCCCTCATACGGAGATAGGGAGATGCTCAGATCTTGGCCGCCCATTCCCGGACTCGGAGCGGTCATCTCCGGGGCCACGAGTCAATCGGGGTCAGCTCGCTGCTCGTCTTTACTAAACTCTGGTAGGGAAAATCTAATGTTCTTCCAAGGCAACCAAACTCTTTTTCGTCAAAGGTCTCGGCACAAGTATTAAGCCTTTAGAATCAACAACCACTGGAGCCCAATCCCATTCCAATCAGGTTGGGCTCTGGCATACCATCTATTACAGGCACTATCCCTGAAGCACGACCGACCATGTCCTCATCCTTGTTCCTCTCCTCTCCTTGCCCTCAACATTTCAATATAGTTGCTCTCGAGACCTTCTTTACCCCAATACCAACCACCCTAGCTGTTCCATCTCCCCACGCCTTCACCCTAACGGAGTACCACAAGACAGGAGTCGATGAGGCTCCGCGGCGCATCAAAGACGCCCACATTGCTATCATCACTACCCTTGCACTAGGAACGGAGGCACTGTCCCAGCAAAACTCTCCAAACTTGAAGCTTATCATCGCGTTGGCCTCGGGGACAGACTCCATCGACCTAGTCACCTGCCTCGCACGCGGCATCCGCGTGCTTAGTTGCCCCGAATGCAATTCCGATGCCGTGGCCGAGCACGCTGTAGCTCTCTACTTTGCTACGCGTCGTTTCCTCTTCCCTACGATGAGCCACCTACGCGCCGATGAGTGGCCGCGTCGCGGGACACTGATGACTAGCACGTATGCGGCAGGGCAACCCCCGAGGTCCTGTAGGCAGGAAACTGTCGCCATAGTAGGCCACGGCGGAGTAGGTCGCAGGGTGGAGAGGTTGCTTGGAGCGCTGGGTATGAAAGTCATCATCGCAGGGCGTAAGGGAGGACCAGTACCGCCACCACAAGGGAGAATACCCTTCGAGGAAGCGCTGAGGATGGCGACAGTGGTGGTCCTTTGCTGTCCGTTGACTACTGGGACAAGGAGACTTCTGTCCCACTCAGAGTTTGCGCTCATGAGGGAAGACTCTGTCCTCGTTCACGTTGCGAGAGGCGGCGTCGTCGATGAGGCCGCATTGCTGGTGGCCCTTAGGAACGGGGAGATTGCCGGAGCAGGTGTTGATGTGTTTTGCAAGGAGCCTGCCAGCCACAATTCAAGTCCACTTCTGTGTGGCGATGTCGATGGATTAAACCTGGTGACTACACCACACACGGCCTGGGTAGGAAGTGATTCCACGGCAAATTACCAAAGAGTATTACAAGAGAATATCAACGGCTTCATCCTTGGCAAAGTAGCTGAAGAGAGAATCAAGGTGTAATATGACGCGGACTTCCGTTCCTACTGTTCGAGATTCAAGGGAATTAAACTTGTGTGGATGTACAAGGGACCGGCCGAGTCAACGGTTGCTATTGCGCTGCCATTATAATTTGCCGCTCTGAAAACCTGATGCAGGATTTCTGAGTGCCTCCTGTACAACCATCTCGAGTGTGTCCATCTTGTCCATGCCAATCAGCTCGTTATCGGTCTTATCGTAGAGGGTGCCCCCTTCTGTCCAAATCCTTCGCAGCGTATAGAGGCTTGCTAATTTGTTCCCTTCTGCCCATGCTGTGGCCTCGTGGCGGCGCAATTCTCCCAGGGATGTGTAATTGACAGTCCACTTGCTGTCGGTTTGTCTCTCAAACTCCGCGAGGATCGCATCCGGCGTCGTGGTAAACGAGTTCACTTTAATGGCCCTCCCACCACAGACATCTAGGTGTTTGAGGGCAGCTACGAGAAGTCTTCCCAAATCTGCCAGTGTCGTCAGGCTTATAGACCCTTTACCGTCCCCTAGAAGGGTGGCCTCTTTCCTGCTGATGTCGAAGCTGCCTACCTGCGGATCGGAGGCCATGCAACCAACGTACAGGTCCGCGAAAGGGCCTGTGACCAAATAGATGTAAGTAAGCCGGCACACATTAGCGGACTCTATATATGAGCGGACTTTAAGCTTTTTCTGATGTGGTGCTTCATTGTTAGAGGAGGCATTGTAAGCTATATCCGTACCGTATTCGGAAGGGATGAAACAACCAATGCTCCCCGACCGCTCTGCCCAGGCAATGAGATTGACTTGCTGGTCGATAGCGGACCGTCCGACGGCAGACACTACCGTGTCGAAGCCTGTAGGTTGCCATGAGCATGATTTTGAAGTCGTTGCGCAGCAAATAATAAGACCCGGGGTAAATGTAAAGAAAGCCGACGATAACGACGGAAAGGAATCCAATTGCAAGAAGTAATATACCTTTGTACGCTTCCATGACATCTTCCTCGTTGCTCAGATCGCCTGTTATAACGTCTACACCACAGTTTTTGAGCGAGATAATCAGATCCGCTTTGTGCGCGACAGTCTCAGCTGACGTGAAGATACCGATGCGCTCGAAGTTGTCTTTCGTATTGATCAGCGCATTCAGTAGCACCTTTCCGACTACGCCAGTGGCGCCAAGGACCAGTATCTTCCTACAGGGCATCACCATCATGGGGGTCTGAAGGGACCGGCGACGATGAATCTCAGTAATTGGCAGAGAGCTGCCTATCCTTAACATTTGGCAGTATTTGTTTCTTGTAGAGAAAAGATAGAGTCGGCAAGTTATAAACGGTGAAGCCATGCGATTGGTGGAAAACACCATTGTCAGTCATACGGATTTACGCCGTACGGATAAAGAGTTTAGCTAGCGGAGATGACCGCTAGAGGGGCCGCGCGGGGCGTTGCATGGTGCGCTGATGTCCGGTGGCCATGATTTCCAGTACAAGAGGTGCTAAGGAAGCATGTAGACACACTGAAGAACTTTACGTTCGATGATTTGGATATTAATATCTGGGTCGTTTTCTCTCCCTTTCTTCAATCTTATCTCTTTGAGCAGTATCTGATCGATACCAAGGGAAACTCTCATAAGGCTTATCGTGCCTCAGATATCCTCAACCCTCGCTCTTGCACTATCTACGACAAGACCGTCAAGATGGGTAAAGTTGTAGCAGCCGTGGGTTTGTCTCACGCCCCAGGTAAGTCCCTTGAGTCTGCTAGCAGCATTTCTACCTCCGATTGCTGGGGAAGGCGACACATTGTGAACACATGTGGCTGACGAACATTCAAAACCCAAGGCGCCATTGGCTTCCCCGAGACAGCTAAACCGGACGCTCGGAAACGCACTGAGGCGGCAACGCTGGCGCTCGGCAAGACTCTTACAGATTCAAAGCCAGATGTTATATTTGCCTTCCTGGATGACCACTTCGAGAATTTCTACCGCAACCACATGCCGACCATTGCTGTGTCGGTAGCGGAGCACCATGTTGGCCCGGCAGATCAGTGGATGGAACCCTTACATATCGACAAGAAGACCTACTTTCCTGGTAGCCCCGAGACGGCGGAGCACCTTATCAAGTCGCTTGTGGAGCAGGGCTTTGATGTGTCGCGAACTGGTGCAGTCGAATACGGGAATAATCTGCTCATGCCGTGGGTACTAATGCAGGCTCAACTCCCGAACGTGGCCATCGTTCCCATCTTCCTTAACGTTTTCACGCCTCCGTTGATGAAGTACAGCCGAGCTTTTGCCCTAGGCGAGGCCTGCCGCGTGGCCGCCGAGAGTCTGCCCCAGGACGTGCGTGTGGCCTTTATGTGCACGGGAGGGCTGTCCCATTGGCCTCCCTACTGGAGCCCGACACAAGCCGGCGACCCGCCCGAAGACGACTTCCTAAAGCTCATGAAGGAGTACCAGACGGTAGGCAAGAGCGTACTGAAACGTGTGCCGGATCTTTTCGTCAAGTTTGACGAGTATGAGGTGGAGATGGCAGCCAAGAACGAGTATCCGCTGAACAGCAAGCACCCCCTCGTGAACGCCGAGTGGGACCAGAAGTTTATGGATCACTTCTGCGCCGGTGATAGCACCTGGCTCAAGAAGCTGACCTATGAAGAGGTCGAGGAGGAGGCCGGCCATGGCGGCCACGAGGTGCTCAACTGGGTTGCGCTGAGCGGCGCCATGGGCGGGGACAAGGCCAAACTGCTACTGTATGAGCCAGTGATGGAGTGGATCTGCGGCATGACTTATGTGGATTTCGAGGTGCCAGTTGGCACAAGTAATGGGATTAATGGCACCCACTAGATATGCTCTCTATATGTACTCTATGATGAACGGAATCTGTCGACGCTGAAGTGTTAGTTGATTGGGTATTACCAGTTATGAACTAACATGTTCTATTTTTATAGATCATATGAGTAATTCAATTGTTCTTAAAAGAAACTTATTTCTCATTGCTCACTGAAGTCATGTTAATGTTAAAAGTATGATGTGGCTACGAAATTAAGTAACCGTATCCTTACGCGGGCGCCAGATAGTCTAAGATAAGAGCCGGATAAGCGGCTGATAAGCAGAGCGCTTGCGCTCAACTCCGTGGCCCCCTCAGTGTCAAACCCTCAATCCTCAATCTCTACTTCACTACTGACTACGTACCACGTACTGGTGTTCCATTATTTCGTTTCTTCGTTGCTAAATTTTCTCGCCAAGGACAAACGTACGAAAGGCAAAAGCCCGGCATCCAGGCAATGGATACGGCGGCAACGCAATGGCCTCGCCATCATCTCTGGTGTATGATCGTGATGCAACGCGTCGTACTCTTCAGCCATTGCTGCCAACTTGCCAGCGATGTAGGCGACTAAGGCGAAAGTGTGATACTCAACTTCCTAGCTGCCGTCTCTGCAATGGGGCAGGCGCTGAATGCATGTTCTACGATCATGCCTTGAAGCAGACATTGCCGAGAGCGTGAGTGAAAGCACATTCTCCAATTCTCACTTCACTCTCAACTTTACCTAGCTGGTCCTCCGTTTTGTTTCAACTCGATTTGATTTGGCTGCCCTTGCCTTCACTTTCATATTGCAAAACTCGCCTTCGACTTACTGACCCTTCAGCTATGTCCAATCGCTCTTGACACGGGTGAAACATCTCGAATCTGTCAAGAATGGCATCTCCTCAACAATCAGTCTCCCTCGCGACATCACAAACACCCCTCATAAACCTGGACCGCTAGATCAGGTGTCTTCTCCCCCGATCAACAATAATGAAAACACCATTCTAACCCTGTCACCATCGTTTGATGTCGTTATTCCCTCCACATCGATGGCGGGGAGATCGCAATACTGGGGTGCCTCGTCAATATTTGCCTTGATGGTTGAGATTCTTCAACATGCAACAAGCCATCATCTTGTTTCAGTCGAGGACCTAATCGGGCCTGACGACCCGACGGATGAGGACCACAGTGGCAGTCAGATCACGTACAGGCAACCAGATGCCCCAGACTCCGATATCCAGGCCTTGATTAATCTGTACCTCGTGTCTTTGAACACCTTGTACGGTTTCGTGGACGAGGTCGAAACAACCGCCGATCTCCAGACCTACCTCAACCTGCGCCAACAGCGAGCCATCTCACCCTGGCCTGCCCTTCCCGGGGAACAGACGCACCAGTACTTCCGCATTGCTATGATGTGTGCCATTTCGTGCGCCAATCAGGCACGGTATCGACCGCAGCGTGCTGCTGAAAGCCTGGCTTATTATGCAGATGCCATCACATACGTCGAGGAGGTAACTTCGGAGGCATCACCTGCTTCGTTGCAGGCTCTACTCCTGCTCATCGTCTTTTGCCTTTTCTATCCGCGCAAAGGCGATATCTGGAAGTTGCTCGACTATGCCTGCCGTTTAGCTATCGAGTTGGGCTACCACACCGAGGCTGAGCACGACCAGACTGTCGGCATTGAAACCGAAACTGAGGTTCAGGGAAAGCTGCGACGCTCCACCTTCTGGGGCCTGTACGCTATCGAGCGTATTGTCGGTCAGCTATTCGGTCGTGGCAGCGATCTCCCAGAGACGATCATCACCACCGAGTATCCCAGCTCGCTTCACACAGGCATCGGCCCCGTTGCAGTGTCGGGCGTTGTCGACCAGGCCACTCTCCAGTCCATAAGCATTGCCCACCACTATCGTTTGGTTTACCTCCGCTCCGAGATCTTCCGGGCCATGTATCTCCCGGCTTCGACCCCAGACCTGGGGCTCGAGTGGCTGAAGGATAAGTACATGACCTTATATATGTGGCGTCAGGAGCTGACCGTCAGTGACGAACATGCCGGTGTGGCCACCCTGACTTGTGACGTCGGATACGACGCGACCATCTGCTTCTTATTTCAGCCACTTCTCCTTCGTGCGCTTAGGGCAACAGTGGCGGGCGATCGTGAGAAGGAGGACGGGTTCCCTGGAGGCCGTCCTGACCTTGAAAAGACCGCTGTTGTCATCGCTTCCGACCCTTTCCACTCTGCTATCGATCTCATTCGCACTTACGAAAAGATTATCCGGGCTCCGGAGCGGTCGGTCCTTGGCACATATCCCATGACATTCATGAGCGCGCACTACATATGCCTCGCATCAAGTACACTGCTTGCATACGCACTACTTGGGCTGGATGGCCGCGCCAAGATCCTAAGGCGAATGTGCGATATTGGTTGGGAGGAGCGAGAAGAGATGAAAGATATTAATTGGGGAGCATTTATGGATACCTCCAGCTCATGTTTGATCCTGTTGGCTTGGTGCAGCGAGCGATGGCCTGGGGTAGTGGGCATGTTGAGCGTCTACCAACGGCTATTTGGACGGGTCACCAGGGATTTAATTAGGAGAGGCATGATTCAATAACTTATGAGCTCCCCTTTAGAGACCTGACTAGAGATACCCAGAGCAGTTTACCAATCTGCGCGTTGAAGGCCGGGGAACCTTCATCGACTTCAATCATACACGCCAAAATAACTTTGTCAAGAAAATCAAGCATTTACGTTAAAACAGAGACCATTTGGTGGTGCGAGTCGCGCGATTATTACCTATAGTTTATGCATTGCATAAAATCCCTGTGCCGTTATCCTCATGTAAAAGGTTAAAAAGGATGCATACACGGAACGAGCTATCTTCTGTGCTATATGCTAAGAATGACGAGCATTAGCATTACTTATTACGCGCAGTTCAATAATCTTCAAATTGATCTTGAATGATGTAAACTAGCCACCCGTCAAGGTTGATAGTGCGGTCTCTAGCCAATTGTTAGGACAAAGGTCCCTGGTGTGAACAAAAGAGCGAGTGTTTGATACGACAATAACTCAGACTCCGATTTCGACGCCGAATCTGCTTCTGGGCCCTCAGATCTAAGCCTCCATATGCCTTCATGTAGAGGATATATTTGGAGCACAACGATCTCTATGTATTGGTGACGTGTTGATAGAAGAGAGACTGTGACAACCCTTGACAGCATCCCAGAAGCACCTCCTGACATCCGCTTAGGTGAAGTGTTTTGTCTTGCCATGCATTGTCACACCTCTTTTTCTGTGGTATCCTGTACTAGATGGTCAACAAGTGCCTATGGGGCTTATTGTATTAGGGAAGAGCCTTGGCTGGCCCATCTAAGGCGTCGGAGGAGTGTCCATTCCCTACTGGCGTCGAAACATTGATCATACATTGAGTCTCGTGTCAACAACTTTCTGTGCATGCCATGCCTATCGATGAGATTAACCTTTTGCCGCTAATAAAGTTATCAACATTAAAACGGCACTTTCTACTTCAGAGAGGTGCTTAGGGGCTTATAGAAAGAGGATTCGCTATCATCGCGTTAAAATATTTGATCCGCATCTTGAAGCAAACGTAGGTTGAAATTGTACACAAGTATCCGGGTCATGATCATTACCAGAGAACGCATTACTTGGGGTTTTACCGACAGACTGCTGAAACGCATGCCCTTCCGAGAGTAAAATGGCCTAAAGGACTCCTTGAACGCCATATCCAAAAAACTACTCTTGTGATCCTCAAAGTAGACTTATCCTCTCAAATTGCGCGACTTGTTGAAGAATGTCCCATCCCATCCTAGTATCGGCTTCTCTCAGGTCTCGAGCCTTCCACACCTCAGTAATGATACGTCTTGCCTTTTTGATGTAGCGCATTTGTCTCTCACGCTGCAGTGCATCTATCTTCTGCAATATAAAGGTCCGCTCTGTGTCACATTCTGAACCTAGTCCAAGCGTTGCTACCATGAATATAGGCCAAAGAATTAGGTTTGATCGTGAGGGAATGCGTGAAACCAGTCCAAGAATACGGGTTGCCAATTGTGAGATGACCAGATCATATGGCCCGAGATGATCAACCCTGGAATACAAGTGTAATTGGCCGGTCAGCCGTTTGATCTCCAACATGAGGACACTTCCCGGAACGTCAGCTCCAGGTTCGTCGAGGCTAATTTGAGGTTTGTAGCCGTCAAGTTGACTTTCCAGCTCATAGCGACGATGCTCCAGGCTCGCGAGTACATCCGAATCGGCGACATCATGCTTGAGATGCCGAGAATAGTCGGCAGCTAGTGTGTTAATGTCTGCCAAGACCTGAAAGAACTCGGTTGAGCAGCCGGTAAGTGTCTCAAGGTTGGAGTCATCGCACATAGTTATGACTGGACCACCTGATACCTCGGTAATTTCTGCATTCCACGCCGTATGCGCGTAGACTTCGTGCACAACGATGTAGCCACCTACGAAGTTGAGGAGTTCCTGAATGATTATGTCGAGGGCTGCGTAGTTTGCGCGGAGTTTACGGATAAGAGCGCGGGCAAAATTTGAGTGGACTACCCAAGACGCGGAACAATCGCTGAGGATCTAGACGAGCGGTTAATTTGCGTCTCTTATCTACTATAAAGTCGCATACACTTACATCAAGAAAGACCATGGCCATCACCGTAGCAAGAATCTGAGCCTCCAGAGCCTGGTCTAAGGCTCCCTGCTCCATCTTGACTGTCTGCAACCGTAAGCTGCGCAGAGCCCGTTGTCGATAGCTCCATGATAGAGAGCGGAATCCTCGATTGCCTAAGATATATAGCTGACTGGCCGAGATTGCCATGATGCTGTGGAAAAGGGGCGAAGTGTTGCCTGTAAAAGCGGCAATTCTCAGAATGACATCTTGATAGGGGTTTATAGCAGGGTTCAGAACACAGGTTGGAGCAATAGCCTTGTGGAAATAAGTCCAGAGATGAGACTCGGCGGGAGAAAGTTGCAGCGTCCATAGTTCGGGGAGTATGTCGATGTGATAGGTAAGATTGCCTGAGAGTAGTGATGGGTGGGATATAGCGTTTGTCTGCGCGAAGTCTTCAGGGTCTTCGTTGGAGACACAGGACGTACACTCCTCTATGCCTCTGTCGTAGAGAAGTTGCGAGGGCTTGTTCAAGCCAAAATCTTCAGGAAAGGCTGGGAGAAACATCCATTGCTCGATATCCCGAAGCGGCGAAAAAACCGGGTTGTTCGATTTACCGTCGTATAATGCGATGGGTTGCCATTTCAGCTTAGTGTCGTAACTGCATGTGAAACCAAGAGTCTGACAAGGTTTGCATATGGGCTTCTGCTCTGGATGTTCATATCCGAGTTAGCATCCCTGTTTACATGGAGCAGAAAGGAGAAAAGGATCTACCAATGCCCCAAGGGTCGCTTAAAGATCTGTGTATCGTGCTTTGAGTGCGGGGAAACTTGCCTGGGCATTTGACTCGTCGTAGGCGGCATTTGTTGCATCCTGTTCGAGTCCTCTTCTCGGGCCCGCTATTCTGTGTAACTCGCATAACGACCCAGCATGTCGGTTCTGGAGTTGTGGACTCTTGGCAAATGAGTGGTCTATTCGAGGCAGTATGGAGCCCCAAGCAGATGATGGAAGGTCGAAACGAGACGAGATGCTAAATGAAGGCACACGAGTTCAAGAGGAGTACAGATCAGAAGGGGACGAGCGGAGCCGCTACTGCTGTGGGGAAGATAAGTTAAGTGTTGGAGGAATGGAGGTGGGATCGGTCTAACCCGCTTGTGCATAGTAAGAAAAGCACTGTAACAGGCACAAAAGATAGCTAGGTCTCCTTAGTTAGGCAGGGATCTTCAAATTCAATGCATCCATTTGATGCCCTCCTCACCCATGTTCCGGTAGTTATATGCATAATCTAGTTTAGTACTTCCGGATAGCTTCATAATCTAGGGGTCGGCAGGCTTCTATCTCTCACACGTTCAGCCATTCGGAGGTATACACTACCAGAGAAGGGACTATTATCGGTGCCAGATTTGGAAGGACTAAAGGAATGCCCAAAGAATCCTACACGTCGCTTCCATATACCTTCGTATGTAGGTCTTAAATTTGTCATCTGCGCTATCATTGAGACTAGCAAGTCACTCGTGCCGATCATACGATACGACTTCATCGCCCCTCGCCTATCGTTACCTTGTTATGCAACTCTATGAGAGAATCAATACTCCTGCCTGACTCTAAGCCACCTTTGAAAAGAGACAAGAAGCGCTCGCCGAGATAAACCATACTTTCAAGGAGGACCAAGCGTCTCGACAACAATGTCCACCTCCAAACGTATCCTCATTGTCGGTGGCGGCACATTCGGCCTGTCAACCGCCTATCACCTCGCCAAATCGGGTTTCATTGATATCACTGTATTAGACAAGAGTGAGTTCTTGCCGTCAGAAGCCTCCGCCGGCAACGACCTAAATAAGATTATTCGTGCCGAATATGAGGATCCTTGGTATACCGAACTGGCCTTGGTAAGACTTCCAGCTAGATATCCATGCATGCGCGGTTTAACAGTGAATAGAACGCCATCAAAGAGTGGCAAGACAATCCTCTATTTGCTCCCTACTATCACCAAGTTGGCTATCTCCTGGCCAATTCTCATGCCGCACCCGATAAGGTGAAGAAGACACTCGCCAAGTCGCTATCATCCATCTCGCAACATCCGGCATGGGCGGGACACATCACACCTCTCAATTGTCGAAAGGATATCAAAGCCGTCGCCCCAGCTTTCGATGGCCCTATGGAATGGCAGGGATACTTCAACCATTTGGCTGGCTACGCTCACGCTGGAGATGCTTTACATGCTACCTACTCCGCATGCTGTGAGAAAGGAGTCAAGTTCAAGCTTGGCCATGCAATAGACAGGTTGCTATGGGAAGGCGATCGCTGTGTCGGTGCAAGCAATGTGTCTGGCAAGTCCTATAGTGCTGATATCGTCGTGGTGACTCTCGGGGCTTCAGCAGTTCGCCTGATCCCAAGCTTGGCTCCACAAGTAACGGCTAAAGCCTGGAGTGTTGCACATGTCCAGCTTATGCCGTCTGAGGCGGCACAGCTTCGCGGGATCCCTGTCACATATGCGCGAGACCTTGGATTCTTCTTTGAGCCTGATCCCAGGACGCATCTCCTTAAGATGTGTCCTTCAGGCGCCGGAATCACGAACTACAAGGGTGGAAGTGTATCTCTGCCAGCTGAGGATTCATCGTATATCCCAGCACATGACGAAGAAGCCATGCGGAAACTTCTTCGTGAGACCTTGCCGGGGCTAGCGAAGCGGCCTTTTGTCCATAAGAAGATGTGTTGGGTAGCCGACACTCAGGACTCGGATTATATAATTGATTATGTGCAAGGCAAGAAGGGGCTCATTGTTGCCACAGGAGACTCTGGTCATGGCTTCAAGATGCTCCCTCTTGTGGGAAAATGGATTAAGAACTTGATTGAGGAAGGAAGACAATCTGAAAACCGATGGAAGTGGAAGAATGTTACAGGGACCGGTGGTGACATCAGCTGGCGTACAGGGAAGTTGTACGACTTGAGTGAATGTGCTAGGACTATCTCAAAACTATAGATTAATCTCCCTTAGAAGCAAGTTTGCTTTGAAAATCATGTACGAGCCTATTGAGAATATGCATCTTTTCTCGACGTACTTGTGATGGTGCGACGAGAGCTTTGGGTTTGATTCATTTGAAACGTGTTCCCATTGGGTGGAAGCCCTGATGGCTCTGGTCGATTGAGTTCAGACATGAGCTTTAACATGTACTTGTGTAATGTGTTGAAATCTTTAAGTCAAGAAGTTATGGCGGCCTAGGAGTCGGTATATCCATGAGAGAAGTTTCAACAATTAGGACAAGATATCAGAGCTTGAGGTAGATACACTTGAATAATAGAGGAGCAAGATCTAACTACACAGCAAAACTATATCCAACAATTTGTATAGGTGTGTGAAAAACAAGATCTCACAGTTACACCAATCGCTTCTCATAGTATTTGAGGCACCAAACACACACTTAGTTAGTGAGTGTATCGGAACGACTCTTTCTGTTGCATGTCTGTAACATCGCCCAGACCCTCGCCAGTTCCCTCGCGGACGTCCTCGGGCTTGCCATAACGACGGTCCCTTTTGCGGTTCTGAATAATAGCCACTCCCAGGTAGCTAAGAGCAATCAAAATGCAAATGCAATAGCAACTCATCATGGCGATGACACCTCCGGTGTATTGTGGGGCTTGGTTTGCTCTGAATGTCTGGGGACCGATTAAGTTTCCAACAGAATAACCAATATTGACAATGGCAAATGTGACAGCCTTCTTAGTATGTCCAGCGGTGTTGGCTTGAGGGAGGGAGATGAAGACAACATAGGGAGCTAGGCAAGATCAGTAAAGCTTCAGATTTCCGGACTATCATCAACTTACGCCAGTATAGGTACATGAGATAGAGACCGAACATCTGTACAGGAACCACCGACCTCGACACCCCATAAACAAGGGCTGTTCCAGTAAGAGGTAGAAGTAGCGCGATAGAAGCGACAATAGTGCGCCTGTTGCGCCACTTAGCTGCAGCGAAGCTGAAGATCCATGCACCGAATGTAGCAAAAACACCAAAAGGCATAGTGAGTAAACTGGACTCTAAAGCACTGAAGCCCAAGCCCTTGATGATGATAGATCCAAAGGTAAGTAATCCACCGTTGGGAATGTTGATGGCAATGTTGAAGAAGAAGATGAGCCAAACTCTGATGTCAAGAATAGCCTCTCGGGCCTGGCTCCATTTCCATTGAGCCTTGTCAGCGATGCCTGTGCGGTTCTCAGCTAGACGCTGTGTAGCATAGTATTTTTCCTCCTCATTAAGGAAACGAGCATTCATTGGGTTGTCGGGAAGGACGAAGAATAAGAAAATGGAGTAGGTGATATTGACTATGCCAGTAATCAGGTAAAGATACTGCCAGCGTGCAAGAGGAGCACTCTCGGGAATGCGGCCGACAAGCCAAGAGAAGAACCCGTTGAAGACGGAAGAGAAGTATGCGAAAATAACTGAGGAAAGATGTGTCAGTCTTAGTTGATCCTAAAATCCATCCCGATTCAAAAATACCTACTTGCATTGCGGGGTGGCTGTTCAGCTTTGGTGTAAAAGGACTGAACAAGAAGGGTCAAGCAAGGGAAGATGACGGACTCGGCGAAGCCCAGTAGGAACCGGAGAGCCATGAATGCCCCCCAACTATGGCATGCGGCATACAAAAGCGTCAAAGAAGACCAACAAACACTACCGTAGCAGATGAGTCTACCCGGTGGGATACGTTGAATGACATAAGGCGTCAGGAAAAGACCGACAAGTTGCTGGAGCACGAAACATTAACAATCATGCAATGTAAGTTGAGGGTGATTCAAACTAACTCCCAGGGACAGGATGCTGCCCAGCCAGCTGAATTCCTCACCGGTAAGCTTGTTATCCTCCCGAAAGTCGTAGAGAGCCGCTGTAGAGAGCTGGACCTTGTCGACAGCTGCAAGCGTCGCTGTGAACAAACCCTGGGTTGAATATGTGAGTACAATTTGGCAAGACTAAAGAGGTTGCGCCATACCAAAGGGATCATCCAAGCATCAATCTTCCTCTTGATTCGTTTCTCGATCTCCTGAGTCATCGGTGGAAGGTCCTGATGGGCGGCGACGAATTGAACCGCATCGTCCCCAGCTACGGTCTTTCCATTCTTGATTGATGGGTCTTTATCTTCACCAACTTTGCCAACGGGCGCGACACCAACGCCCTTGGAGTCGTCAACGGCCATTGTAAGGTGTTGGGTGATCGGAGGTTGCCGAAGAATGAGATTGTTTGGCGCAGAAAATTTGCAAGAGACAGATGAGTCCGACGGTTAGATGTTGAAGTTGAACGACAGGCAATATCGATATCCTCCAACGGTTCTTATAATGCAACGGCCTGGTAGTGTTCTCAATTACCCTGATCTGAATGGTAGACCTAGAATAGATATCTCTCTGGGATAGAGATAACGACTGGAGAATAGACACAAGCATTACGCCTGCCAACCCCGGATATTTAGTAGTGTCAACTGAGACGCGTTAGACATTGATGCGGGACCCTCGACTGACTAGCAGGAGATGCATATGAAGGCAACTCGGAACGATGCAACGGCTAGGTCATGTGAGACTAACGAAACTTGCCAGGTTTGGAGAGCGGACCTAACATTTTCTTAGCCAAGCTCCATTTGACCATCAGCAAAGTTGGGTTAAAGATACGACGTACAGCTGGTGGGGCATCCTTGATACCGACTACAAGGATATGGCGTTGGAATTCTCAAGTTATCGGGGGAGGGGAAGGGTTCACTAGTTCATGTGGCTGACTGACTCGTGAAACGATAAGGTTGCAATCCTTCATGACCCACTGTACTTGGCTGCATTGCGAGGAAGTTCGAATCGAGCAAAGTATGATAAGGGTGGATATGTCCACTGTTGCCATCACCGAAGTCCAAATGATCGTCGCTTATGATTTCCGGTCAATGTATGGATCAATATGTCAAAGAGCCTGGGGAAGATGCGGAGTTTCATATTCGATCTCAAAAGGCCGCCGCGTCCACGGCGACTGAGTACAAAGGAATTGTGATCATCTGCTCGGTCTTGGGTGATTTTTTCATCCTGTATCAATTACTACAGTAATCAAGATGACAATCTCTACTTCTGGCATCACCATTGCCATAGGTATGTGAACTTTGTGCTTTCGGGCCTTGAAAGGAACCCCATCACTGACTGTTCAAAGATCGAGGCGGAACCTTCACAGATGTGTTGGCGTTGTCACCTGGAAAACCGGACTTTTACTTCAAACTGTTATCAGTTGACCCTGCCAACTACGAAGATGCCACAATCGAGGGCATCAGAAGGGTATTGTCCCACTTCAAAGGCTGTGAAATCCCTCGCGGAGAGCCTTTAGACACCCAAGATGTTGCGGTTATTCGTATGGGGACCACGGTTGCAACAAACGCCTTGTTAGAGCGTAAGGGTAGCAAGTGTGCCCTTTTGATTACCAAAGGTTTTGGTGACTTGATGATTATCGGAGACCAGTCCAGACCGGATCTGTTCGACTTGAATGTGAGAAAACCCGGGGAACTCTACGAGAAAGCCGTAGAAATCGATGAGAGAGTTACCCCAGAATCGTTCGCAGAAGATCCCTCCGAGCGTTCCTTTACAGAAAGGATTAATGGCTGTGATATCAAGCAAGGCTTAACTGGAGAAGTATTCCGAATTCTCAAGCCATTAGGTATGAAATAAGCACTTGAATTGGTTGAAGTAAGGCTGACGAGACGCTAGATGATGCTGTTGTGACAGCACAACTAAAAGCATTGTACGCAGAGGGCTTCCGCAGCATTGCCGTATGCTTGATCCACGGATACAATTTCCAGGGTAAGGTGACGGATGTGTTAAAGAACGCATCAATTGAGAAAGGCGACTCTCTAATAGATTTTCAGAACACGAACAAAAAGTTGGACAGATTGCTGCAGCTGTCGGCTTTGAGCACATCTCTCTTTCTCATGCTCTTCTACCAGTAATCAAGCTTGTCCATCGAGCGCATTCTACAACAGCAGATGCCTATTTGACACCAGAAACAAAGGAATACGTCAACGGGTTTATGAAAGGATTCAAGCCGGGCTCTGATACACATACCAGAATCGAGTTCATGCAGTCAGATGGTGGACTCGTAAGCTACGAAAAATTTAGTGGTCTTCGAGCGATTCTCTCTGGTCCTGCAGGAGGCGTAGTGGGATACGCCCGAACTTCTTATGAACAGGCTGAGGCAACTCCCGTAATTGGGTTTGATATGGTATGAAATTCTAGGGCGACTCCAATGCTCTTCGTCGTCTTGACTGACCATCTCACCGCAGGGAGGAACTTCAACTGATGTATCACGATATGGCGGCTCATACGAACACATCACCAACTCAGTCACTGCGGGCGTTCATATCAACTGTTCCCAGCTAGACATCAACACGGTGGCGGCAGGCGGTGGCTCCATCTTGTTCTTCCGCAATGGACTATTCGTTGTCGGACCAGAATCCGCTGGTGCCCACCCCGGCCCGGCCTGTTACCTCAAAGGCGGTCCATTAACTGTTACGGACGCCAACCTCGTGCTCGGTAGACTATTACCGGAGATGTTTCCCAAGATCTTTGGTCCCAATGAGGATCAGCCACTCGACACGATGGTCACTCGGAAGAAGTTTGTTGCGTTGACTGCTAAAATTAACCACGAGATCCGGAGCTCTAGACCGGAGATGACAGTAGAAGAGGTAGCGCTTGGATTTCTTCAGGTTGCCAATCTGAATATGGCCAAGCCCATCCGTGCCTTGACGGATAACCGGGGCTACAATACCGCGGCTCACCACTTGGCTAGCTTTGGCGGTGCTGGCGGACGTGAGTTGAGCCCCAGGAACATCCTCAGATTCGACAAACCACTGACCCAAGGCTTTAGAGCATGCTTGCGATATTG
Source organism: Nectriaceae sp. PG4201 (assembly GCA_023628695.1). NCBI lineage: Eukaryota > Fungi > Ascomycota > Sordariomycetes > Hypocreales > Nectriaceae > Nectriaceae sp. PG4201. Next base: position 31,731 of record JAMAKE010000108.1, on the reverse strand, counting down.
CTCAGTCACTGGGTATCTCAAGAATTATTGTTCACAAATATTCTTCCATCCTGTCAGCGTACGGTATCGCCCTAGCCGATATCGTGGAGGAAAGACAGGAGCCGTCCTCAAAGACATACGATGAGCACACCGCACCGGATTTCGCGGAACGTCTGACCAGGCTCTCCGAGCAGGCCGAAAAAGCACTGATAGTACAAGACATCTCCAAGGATTCCATCCACACTGAAAGATTTCTCAACATGCGATATCAAGGCTCGGATAGCCAGCTTATGATCCCAGCCTCGAAAAATGGCAACTTTCTAGCCAGCTTTGAAGAAAGTCATATGAGAGAATTTGGCTTCACGGATGACTCAAGAAAGGTTATCGTTGACGACGTTCGAGTCCGCGTCAGTGGTTCAAGCAGCCGTATTCAGGAGAGATCATATCAAATAGACCTGGATACTCTCTCGATGGAGCCTTGTCAACTCGGTTCCGCGACCAAGTATAAAAATGTCTACTTTGAAGGAGGCTGGAAATCTATTCCCGCACTTCCTCTGAACGAGCTGAAGCCCGGGACAATTGTGCAAGGGCCTGCCATCATCATCGACGCAACTCAAACTATTCTTATAGTCCCAAATGCTCAAGCTATTGTACTCGAGCGCCATGTAGTCATTGACATGGTCATTGGTACTAGAAAGATGGTCAGTGCAAACGAAGCAGATCCAATTCAACTTGCCGTCTTTGGAAACCGCTTCATGAGCATCGCCGAGGACATGGGTCGCACATTACAGAAGATTGCCATCAGCACAAATGTCAAGGAAAGGCTAGACTTCTCTTGCGCACTCTTCGATGGAGAGGGCTCTCTAACTGCCAATGCCCCTCATGTTCCCGTCCATCTTGGAAGTATGTCTCGTGCAGTCAAGATCGCCATGCAACGGTGGAAAGGAAACCTGCATCCTGGTGATGTGGTTGCCACAAACCATCCAGTTGCAGGCGGTACCCATCTTCCAGACATTACCTTAATCTCGCCAGTGTTTGGTGAGTCTGGCAAACACATTGATTTCTTTGTGGCAGCTCGTGCACATCATGCAGAGATCGGAGGTATCGCCCCGGGATCGATGCCTTCAGATTCAGTGGAGTTGTATCAGGAAGGTGCTGCGTTTGAGCAATGGAAGATCATCTCAAAGGGTAAATTCGATCACGAAGGTGTTCAGCATCATTTCATCGACGTCCCCGGCTCGTATCCGGGTTGCAGCCCATCACGACGTGTGCACGATAACATAGCAGACTTGAAAGCCCAAGTTGCGGCCAACCAGAAAGGAATCAATCTCATCCAAGGGTTATTCGAGGAGTACCGAAGAGATACCGTTCTCTTTTACATGCGAGCAGTAAAGAAGACTGCCGAGATGGCAGTCCGAGATCTGTTGAGGAAGACAGCGCAAAAGTGGAAGAGCGAATTGCCACTAACGGCCATAGACTACATGGACGACGGTAGCCCAATCAAGCTGTCTATATATATTGATGAAGAGCAGGGTTCTGCTGTATTCGATTTTACTGGCACGGGCCCGGAATCATTTAACTGCTTGAACGCCCCAATTGCCATTACACACTCCGCAATTTTGTATTGTCTTCGATGTCTGATTGGCACTGACATTCCACTTAATGAGGGTAAGCGACTATGGCTCCTACTACAGTCATCAGATTACTAACGAGGCTATAGGTTGTATGGCACCTGTGTCTGTTATTGTTCCAGAAGGTACTATTCTCAATCCCTCAGGCAATGCAGCTGTTTGTGCCGGAAACGCGTGCACTTCGCAACGTATCACGGATGTCGTCCTCAAGGCCTTCCGTGCTTGTGCAGCGAGCCACGGCTGCATGAACATTCTTTCTTTCGGTAACGGAGGATACGACAAGGAAACCCGCAAGTTTGTACCCGGATATGGGTACGGAGAAACTATTGCTGGTGGATGTGGTGCTGGACTTGGTTGGCATGGGTATAGCGGGAGCCAGGTGCATATGACCAATACCAAGATCACCGACCCAGAGATTTTTGAAAAACGGGTAAGTCCTAAGCCAAGTCAACTTAAAAAAAGAATTCATGACTGACGGTATGCTACAGTATCCTGTTGTTCTACAGCAATTTTGTCTGCGTCCAGACTCTGGCGGAAACGGGCAATGGAAAGGTGGCAATGGAGTTATCCGCGAAGTTGAGTTCACATTGCCCAGCCATGCCTCAGTCTTAACACAACGCCGTGTGTACAGCCCTTATGGTATGGCTGGAGGTGAGGACGGCTCCAGGGGAGTCAATTACCTGGGACGAAAGATGAAAGACGGAAGCTTGCGATGGGTCAATTTGGGCGGCAGTAAAGAAGTTGATCTCAAGGCTGGGGACCGCATCAAGTTGGAAACTCCTGGTGGGGGTGGTTATGGCAAGGTTGGCATGACGAATGGCGTCCACACAAATGGGAATGGGGCTCACAAAGAGACCTACGCTCAACACGTCCCCAGAGCGAATGGAAGTTTAAGGGAGTATGAGAGCAACCAGCAAGCATCGAACTAAACTATATGGATTAGCCTTTTCGCATAGCGTCTTTTATATCCAAGATTATATGAGAAGTATAGGGTAGACTGCCAGCACTCGGTCTTCGAATATGTCCTGCAGCCCAGACCGGACCCTTTTTTACATTCCCAAGTATCTTTCAATTTAGCCTAAGCTATAGTCTACTTGATTGTGAATTCCACTCCGTTGCATCGCCCAGATGTCGTCTTGCCGACGAATTCCTCTTGGACTCTGCATCCTACATCCAGCATCGGCTTCGGATGGTAGATTCTAAGATGTGTCAAGGTCTCTACCCCCTCTGGCAAGAAGTGATTCAAGCTGCCTATTTCAGTCGAATTAGCGGCACAAAGCGACATTGCCTAGGGTGGCCAGTGACGAAGCGAAACTCTACAAGCTATTGTCAATACTGGATATGTCCGTGCAGGCGAATAGCAACTTGCTCGGAGGTGATGAATGTGCTGGCGTAATCTAAGACATCTACGGAATGCGGTTGGGGGTGTCTACAGAGACCCCGTGTAGCCTGCTGATTTTCTGAAGCACCTTCAATGGTGGCCATAGTCGCGTCCAGAGAATATATAACAGTTATTCACTCCAGGCTTCGGAATACCAAGCCCATGGGTACCTATGGGTAAGCGTTTGTCAATAGGGTAATTTGATATTTAGTAACGTATATGATAAGCATGCGCACCAGATAAGCATGCGCACCAATGCTATTTCTTACCTTAAATGCAGTTTTTAAAAAATCTATTGAAAATTCAAATCTTACTTAAAATAGCTAAGACTTTAAAATTAAGCTAATTATATAATAAAGTTTACAACTTAATTTTTTTTAGATTTTTAAAAAATCTTTATAAGAAATTGTTAAAAGAAAAGTAAATTTATATTGTATAATTTTAGTTTTTTAGAATTGATATATTGATTTTAATTTTTAAGAATATATAAAAAATATAAAAGTATAACTTTTTTTTTATTAAATCTAATTAAAAAATTTTAGGCTTATACTATTTAAATAGCTTATTTTAGAAATTTAAAAATTCCAGTTTTCTGCTGTATAGTATAACTGGTGCGCATGCTTATTTGGTGCGCATGCTTATCATATACGTTATTGAAAATATAGAATATTTAATAAAATACTTATCCTTTAAATTGAATCCCTTAAATTCTTAAATAATACTATTTAAAGCAATAATTATTTAATATAATTATATTAAAAGTTATTATATTTATAGGGGTTTTTTTTTATTTAGGTAATTCTAATAATAGTTTACGTTCTTTTTATGTGAAATCCCTACCATAGGTATAGTTAGCGTATACCCAGCAGGTAACCCATAGGCAATCCAAACAGCGCGCAAACATTAAGTTCGATATATAATGTACTCACATTCTTAGGAATAATTACTGGATAAAAAGATCTAGTGGTAAGCAAACTATGGTTTGAGAGCGTAGTCAGCAATCTGACAAAGACCAAACTAGACTAGATGCAGCGAGAGGAAGGGCTTTGGGGCAACCGTGCCTTTCTTAAATTAATTTACCTTATTTGGTTCCGATGTGGAACGAAAGAACTGTAGAGATCAGTGGAGTGGCCTCTTCTAATGAGGTGCCTAGTTTCGTCAGCCTCGGTGAACTAGTGACCAAATCAATTCTTTCCATCATCCACTCCGATCCCGACTATGATTGCGTTCTCGACCTTCACTTGTACTCAGACTTTGATTTAGACCGTTACTTCAGGTTCAGGTTCGGCCTCTGCTCAGAATGTGCTCCGGCTATGGAGTTCCGCTCGGGCTCGGGCTCTGACTTGCCTATTCAACATCCACATCCAGGTCCTTCATATCAGGGGCCGTTGAGGATGTATAGTGAGTGGGAAATTCGACGAGCCCAGTGAACTGCGGGCTCAAATTTTGAATCGCGCTTTGTTAAAAGTCTGTATTGAGGAATGATTGGGACGAGGACATGGCGCTGCCCTGGCTGGCTCGGAGGAGAGCGTACGTTACACCCCGTCCAGTGCATTCTGCCTTTCTCCAACCACCTAGTCCATACTTGATCTAAAAACCTTAATTAAATCATTCTGGCCCTAATGAACGTAGAGGTATGTATGGTATTAAAAGTTTCAGTTTAGGCCGTAATTCACTTATAGTAGAGCCGCGGCAAGGTTATAATTCAGGGTGCCAGAGTACTCATAATGGAACATGACCCTGGCAGAATATCTGTAGCCGAGAGGTAATCTAGTCGTGTTTGATGAGGTTATTATTAAACAGTCTCATAGCCATTTGGATATTTTGACATCCAAGATGCCCGCTTTAGTTCTCTGTGATCATCTTGAACTCGTCAAAGAAAGCCTGCTCCCAATCCTCATGGGTCTTATGGGGCTTCCAACCCAGCTCGCGACTCTTGTCCCCTGATGTAGCAGAGCTATCGTCGTTAGTCAGCGATCAGATATGGCCATAATAATCTTACCGAGACGCAAATCCAAGCTCAGCTAGCTGTTCATTACCATTCACCCATCTCTCGCTGGCCTCGGCTAGAGTAATACTCTTGGGCTCTTTCGATGAGAGCAACCCTGACTGGAAGCCCGCCTCGGCAAGACCTTTGGCGACTTCCAGCCATGATTGCCTGCCTGAGTCTCCAAAGTATATCCCCTCCTTCCCAGCAGGTATTGTCTCTCCACCGAGCACCTTATCGAGCAGCAAAGTATACAGTGCGGCAGTGTCCTCGATGTGTGTATGGTCCCATACGTTGGAACCATCGCCGACATAGGTGGCTTGGCCACAAGCAATGGCATCCTTGATGAGAAGGGGGATCTGAATAGACGATTGATGGAAGAGGCCAGACCCTTGGCCGTAGATGAGAGGGGACATGATAATATAAGTGGATACGCCTAGCGCAACTCCATTCTCGATCACGGAAATATCAGTAGTGCGCTGAGCGTATGGCTCCTTCTCTTCACGGGTCTTTTCATATGAGTAGATATCATCCTTGTCAGAGAAAATGCGAGGCTCGTTTTCCACATGTCTCCCCGTATGGACTTGATCAGCAAGGTTAGAGGTCCCAGAGTTATGAACGTAATGAACATCTTTGCCAGTCTTGGCCTTACGATCGGCAAGACCCTGGATCAGAGCTTTGGCTGAAGGCTCATGATAGCCGTTGCTGCTATGTATGACCACGTCGAAATTGGCGGCTGTCTTGGTTAATATGTGGGTCTCATCGAGGTCCTTAATGAGAATCGAGGTGACGCCTATGGCGGCGAGTGCATTCAGCCTGGTCCTGGCGGCGAACGAGCACCGAGATGTGCGCCTCCTTAATGTTGGAGATGGAAGACTTAAGGATGGAGTTGAGTATGGCGCCGCCCCTGCTACTTGTAAGTGCTGCTGACGAGGGGTTATTTAGTTACCTACGTGTATCCTGTGACACCAGTGACGAGGACTTTTTGGCCAGCCATTTTGCGAATAAAATCTGAATGGGGCGGGGGAATTTGGCAGTACAATTACCGAGTTTCGTTGTTACCCGTATATTGAATGGTTTGTATACTGGCTGGCAATTGAGTATTGGCACGTGAATATTTATTTGTTGCGGCATCCTCAGAAACTCCGAAACTCCTGTCGGAAACTCCTATATCTAACTACAGCGTGTCGCCAGGTTTAAGATACTAAAGCCGTTGAGCTACTGGAATGGACTACATTAAAGCCGATTTCGTGAGCCGATGGATGGCGAAGCACTCTCCCGCAACTCCTCTCGACGAAAAAGGTGCTTGATTGATTTGCTACTTAAAAACCTGGCCTAGGAGCTGAGCAGCCGCGACGATATATAAAATCGGAGTAGGAAGCCTGGTGAAGTTCAAGGTCGAAGGCAATTCCCAGTTATTTGCGCGTGTTGGAGTAGATTATTGGAGTTGGTGCAGGACTTGGTAACAACGCCCTGATCGGCAACTCTGGTCAACTTGAACGGTAGACTCTAAAAAACCACGATAATGAAGTTATTTGATTGCTTATACCCTAAATGGATAAGTAACCCCGTTTGTTTCAACCGTTCAAGTTGAACGGCGGTGCCGATCAGGGCCTAGGTGATGGCTTTCAACCCCCGTCGCCACGTTTGCTGAGCATGCCTCTCAACAACACGAGAATTGACCCCTAGCATTGGTCTTTTACAGCATTGAGCATGAGTTTGAAGTAAAGATTCGAGTGTTTTCACCCACGTTAAAGATAAAAATAACGCCGATGGCTGAGCTTCCTGATCTTGGCTGGCAATCGGATTGGCGTCCCCCAAGCCTGGAACGACTGCGGGACGCTTGAGGAACTACCTGCTTCTTATGTGCTACCACTACTTGTTCAGAAACGTTGTATGGTACGCACCATGATGGAGCGACCAAAGTAGATACGTACACCATTTATCCAATTGAGTCGGCCAGCCGTACATAAACGGCCGGGGGGGAGAATTGCCTGACCTCGAGGCATGGGATTGGTCATGCCTGCAGGAATGAGCTGCACGTCTGTCGCAATGGCCGAGATGGGCGAAGCTGAGCACATTTGCACTTTCAATGGAAAGATTCAAGCTGGCCAACCGACCATGCTTCTCCAGGGTTTTCCTATTAACCCCTCCTCCATACCCCAGACGTCCCCCAGTCACTCATCACAAAACTCCATCCAACAATGAGCGATCCGGCCCACTCAACACTCCCTCTAGAGGAAATCTCAATGGGACCGCAAACAGAGCTTGATGAGATCCCCTCCAACCAAGAACCAGAACCAGGGTCGGACGACCATTCGCTACAATGTGAACAGGTATCACTCAGCCGAAGCACCAGCCCATCTCCTGGGAAGGTGCGAAAAATAGACGTCGCCTTCTGGGAAGCCTGCCGCGAAGGAAAGTTGGAGAAAGTTGAGGAACTGCTTGGGCGTGGCGCTAACGTGAATATTCGGCGCAAATTCGAGGACAAGGATCACAGCACCGTGGACAGCAACGACGAGGGCGATGACATGAGTGACGACAAGTCTGTGAGGGACGAGGACGATGATAATGATGTTTGCAAGGTCCCGGCCATCTTCGTCGCAATCGACGAGAGGCATTTTAATGTGGCCGAGTGGCTGCTGGAGCGCCCGGACATCAAACTCCAAGGCAAGTACGGGACTAAGGATCGCACGGTTCTCTACTAAGCCCTCACCGAATCCGGCCCGAGGGATCTGGTCGAAAGCCTCGTCAAGCATCCCCAGGCGTCCGGCCTCCTGAATGCCACTGACAAGGATGGAGACACGCCTCTGCACTGCGCGGCGGAATTTGGAGATTTGACTCTCGCAAGAATCCTGCTACAGAATAGGGCGAATGTGAATGCCCCAAATAACAAGGGGCGGTCGCCCCTTTTTCTAACCACAAGGCTTTGCCCAGCGCCGATCGACCTTGACGTGGCAAAGCTTCTACTCATTCATGGATCAACCCTTTCTCTGGCAGACAAAGAAGGTATTCCATTGTCAACTTACATTTCCTCTTTCATTAGGGCGGGATCATATAAGACATCACTACTCGCATACTCGGCCTCAAGGCTAGCCGCTGTCGAGTTGTCGCTAACCAAGGCCACAGGCAACACGGCGCTTCACTTCGCTGCCAAGAAAGCCCATGTCAACTTGATTACACTTCTTCTCTCCTGGGACGCGAAACCAGAGGTGGAAAACCATGACAAGGAACAAGCTATTGACCTGGTACCTGCTAACCGGCTGGACGTGATGAAGGTGCTCTCCAAACCCCCCCAACCCTTCCAATCGGCCGCCCACGACGCAGAAGCCTAATGACACCCAAAAGGCAATTTGTCTAGAGTTCTTCGCCAATTTTTCTCAGTCATTCAAGTCTAACAGTGGAAAGATCGTGACTTGGTACGACCCCGCTTCGGTCTTCCATCTTCTGTACAACAAAGGCGAGAGCCAGGGCCGGAATAATCTCGAAGATATTGAAAAGAAGTTTCTGGAATCCCTCAAACGTGCTGGGTTCAGATATGCCACGACAGAACACCTCTGGAGGTGGATTCACATCCCTAGCAATAACGTGAGTATGTAGCCGTCCTCTACCTGTGATCTCGACCGACTAAAGTAGATGACATGGACAACGGTACGTCATATTCTTCCGTAATGTATACAAGCTCTTAGCATAACATTTAGAAGGATCTGATAACGAAAGTTGGCCAAGCATACACTGGGCATGCACAGGTGGAGGACAAGTGGTACATGCCGCAATTTGTGCAGAACATGTAGGCCAGACGCAAAGCTCTTGGGCCGGAATGTCGACGTATCCCACATGTTTGTGCTGCCATCACCTCAGCTTCACTTTGTCTTCTTTGCTAACAACCATATTAGGTCGAATTTGAACCTGACCCCGAATCTACCCGCAACATAAGAATATCTCTCGTGGCAAGCAAGGCTGGAGAATGAGTTAGGTTTGCAATACTGACTCTTTGAGATTCCATATGTTGACTTCGAATCGGAGAATTATCTGGCACGTCCACAATCGACCGAGGTTAAAGGTAAATCCAAGATGATGGCTGACCTAGAGAGTAGGTACGATCCGTTCAATGGCTCCCTGGGCCTCCAGCGTCCAGAGACCTTGGACCAGTCGTATTACGATGGTTTGGACACACAGGATCTCTCGAGACGAAACACAGACCAGGTCGTTTACAAATGGTTCCAAAGTCTTCCAAAAAGGGATAAGGACCAAGGTAGGGTCGGCACGCGGCCAGAAGCCAGTGGGAGCATCACACAACCAGCATCCAAAGGGGGTACTAATGAACAGGCACCAGGTAGCGGCAGTACCCCAACAGATGACCAAAAGAAAGGTTTTGTAAAGCTTCTCATGGTTAATCAGCTCTGGCTGTGGAAGCTCGATGAAAGTTCGTAGACAGCACCGAGACCGGATCATAACGTACTCATTCACTTATAGGAACCGTGGTCACGGCACTCCCTGAGAGATGGCATGAGGGAGCAGACACTCTCTTCGAAACGATCCGAGATTCGCCGGGCACAGAGGTTTGGGAGAAACCAGACTATCTTATTCAGCGTATCCTGCTTGAGTGTCTCAGTTTCCGGACGAGTTCAATGGTGCAGGAGTGGGATATCATATATTGGAAATATTTAAGAGTCACATTGCCAAGCAGGTAAGCATTGTGACGCAGTGGCTTCTCACCCAGAGCAGTCCACTCGCTAGAGTAAGCTAATTCGCTGCCCAGACGGACAAGGAGGTCGCGCTGTTCAGGAACTCATAACTTCATCAAGAACATAAAGGAATCCGACAAATCAATCGTCCCAACATCCCTCTCCATGGAAGAGGATTTCAAAATAATCTACGAGCTGAAGGATGTTCTTGAAGAACTGTTCATTCTTCAGCAGCTATTCTCGAGCCAGAAAGAAGTGGTTGAAAGCTCTCTTGACTCTCTTCACACTGACACCATTCCACTGGAGGACTTCATGCGGCGATGTCGCGTCCAGAATTTCATCGAGGGGACCAGACGGCTTGAAGAGAATTCAAAGCTTGTCCTAGGCAATGTAGGTCGATTTTTTTCTGATTACACTGCGACTAGGCTGACTGGCATCGAAGCTTGACCACCTCGTTGAAGTGAAGCAAGCGCAGATGGCCCTCTTCAGAGCGGAACTAGCCAATCAGCAAGCGACAGTAGCCAATGAGGAAGCGACAAAATCACGGGAACTCAGCAACTATGTCATGCTGTTTACTGCTGTGACCATTATTTTCGTAAGCTACGGGCCATTCTCACTTCATATCGGATTAGGACCCCGCTTAGAGCAAGAGGGTAAACTAACAGCGACAGACACCTCTATCCTTCATGACAAGCCTCTTTGCCCTCTCAATCAATGACTTTCCCAGCAACAATGAAGGCGAGCAAAGATATACCTCGTCATGGATTACAGGCCAGCTATGTGAGTATCAATTTATTAGTTCGATTACTGGTGACTGGTTTCTCTGATAAGTACCTAGTTGCCGGAGAGCTTGTTAGTCTATTCATCATCATCGTCGGCTTCATCATGTTACGGCATGTTATGCGTCCAAAATCTAAGGAGTCAGGCAGTGAGGACACTGGTCACCAGAATAGGGAAACAATGTGTACTGCGCTGCAGTCCAGACTACAGAGGCTCAGGTTTCGCAAGAAAGGGGCAGACGGGCAAGGAAACCTGGAGAGCGGAGAAGGTGTCTAATTCAGGGTTGCTGGACAGTGTCATGGTTCCGGCACCTAACGCTATCTATATTTTGAAATGTTAGTCAGGTGGCTAGTCATTACCTCATCGGAGCAAACACCTGCCAGTAGGTCGGTAACAGCAAAAGGGCGTCCAGCTCAACCATTACCTATATCAGTGGGGGATGGATTGCCATCATCCACCCGTTCGACTCAGGTCGAGCTAATATTGATGTGCCGAGCGAAACCTCTAGGCAGTTTCATGTCTCTAGTTGATGCGGGTACACTCATTAGCATCTCTCCCAATCGCATCTCTTCTTTACAGCCCAATCCGAAAACATGATGCCTTTGGCAGGTGAGGGGGAGTGACTGGCATTGTGTCAAAGTGAACCGCTGGCTGGAAATAGGCTGGTTACTTTAAGCCGTTGTCTATTTCATTTGATTGCATTTATCGGCACCCTATGATCTTCTGTAGCCTGATGGCACTAATCCTTAGAGCCACATTAAACAAACCGAACACGAAGGCGTTCTTTGTCGACATTCACATTTATCCGGTCTATGCGTCCGGATCGAATTTGAGATCTCAGGTCAAGATACCCAGTTCCCGGTCCCGGGAAGCTGTTTCAACCGGCCCCAATCCGGAGCTAAATAGATGCCTCATTTCCAGACTACTTGAAGCTGCTCGGAGCTTTTCTAGCGTTAACTATGAGCTCAACCCCTCGTGCTAGCTCTAATAGCTTCTGTTCTTGATACTCCAAGCCCACAAGCTCCAGCCCAACCGGAAATCCGTCGCCGGTGAATCCAGCCGGCACAGTAACTGCAGGCAGCCGGGTCTGGCTTGATAGGAACGTGTTGGTCGGGAACGGTTTCTCCTCAAACCTCCCGTTGGTGGCGTCCTCGATCTTGGGCGGCGGGATCTTCGCGTCCGGGAATGCAAGGGCATCGAGGCCGTGCGACGCGATAATGCAGTCTACCCTTCGCTTCAGCGCATCGCGCCTTAGGAGGCGATCCGCATAGGTCGGGTCGCTTTGGGGATCCTCTGGGCCGTGGGCGACAATACACATTAAGTCTTGGTACGGCTTTTCTTGAGGCGGCTTTTCCGGTAAGATATCAGCAATATCCTGGGGTAGGTTTGGCTTTGTAGCGAGGAAACTGTTGATGTCGCTACGCGAACGTATGTGGTACGTCTGCGTATAAACCATGTCTTCCTCGAGATTCTCGATAGCCACATCGACGAAAGTTGTGCCTGAGCTGCGAATCTTAGACAGAGCTTTCTCCATAACAGCATTGACTGCCTGGCAATCGGGATCCAAATCTGGGCCAAAGAGCTGACGCACGATACCGATCTTAGCAGTCTTCAGTTTTTCTTCACCTTTGTCCAGCCTGGAGGTATAACTGCCCCCCTCTGGTAGTCCAAGAGCCGCTGCTGTCGCTGCAACGCCCGTAAAGTCGTCTTTAGGATCAAAGCCGACCATGCAATCCAGCATCAACGCGCAGTCGGTTACTGTTCTCGCCATGGGGCCAGGGGTGTCTTGAACTTTGATGAGAGGACAGAACCCCGAGCGGGAAATCAAACCAGGCGTGACGCGAATGCCCACAAGGTTGCAGAAAGATGCTGGTAGTCGGATGGAGCCACCAGTGTCTTCGGCTACGGCTAACATGGCCAAGTTGGAGGACACAGCCGCTGCGGAGCCACCAGACGAGCCTCCGACATCGTAGCCAAATTTGTAAGGATTCTGGGTGAATTCGTAATTTGAGGCACTGTTGACGCTGAACCAGATGGATGCCCACTCAGCCATCGTGGTCTTGCCAAGTACGATCGCGCCAGCCTCCTTCAACTTCCTCACGACTGTGGCGTCCTCGTCGGGGACATTATTCTTCGCTACGGCAGAGCCATACGTCGTGGTCAACCCCTTCGTATCGGCCTGGTCCTTGACTAGGATGGGAATCCCGTGTAGCTTGCCTTTCACATTTCCTGTTTCGTGGAAGTAAGCATCCAAGGCAGATGCCTCTTCCAAGGCGGTTGTTGAGATCGCCATTGTTGAGTTAATTCTAGGTCCATCCTTATCTAGACTTTTGATACGCTCAAGATAGGCCGCGGTGAGATCCGCCGCGGTGAGAGTCCCATCTCTATAACCCTTATGGACAAGGGAAATAGTCAATTCTCTGACATCCATGGTACGAGATAATGTTGTGTCCTGTTTCTATTCACATAGCCACCTGGAGTCAGCTTTCACTCTTCTATGGAGGGTTGCTGATGCTACTGACCCTATAATTACCTGATTCGGCTAGATAAGGGATTGGGGAAGGGCAATGAATGGTATCAATGTTTGTGCGCATGAGCTTCGGCTATGATAATGCGGACTTTTATAAGTGTTCGGGGCAATCCTACTCCACATTACTAAAGGTACTAATGGAGGGGCATTACCCTTGACTCCGATCTTTTGGGTAGGCCTGTATAGTGTAAAGCATGTAATAGCACTATCATACCCTAACACTTCTTCTGCTCGCTACGAGGGACAATCTATACATGATCGGAGTAGATAAGCAATTCCGGCCGGTTAGGTAGACCCCAGGGGGAGTTCCCGGCTCTACCGGCATAGATCATACTAGTAGGTCTTGTGTTGCACCCTGTTCATCTATCCGACCATCTCTCAACATATGAAGCCTCCTATCTTCCTAGAATTCTCGCTTGAGAAGAACTAGCTCACTGCCTACGGGCTTCAAAGCTTGGCTTCTGTCCGCTTACTCCCGGTGCCGGCGAACAGAAATGTGAGATGCAGATCCTTTGGGTTATAGACTAGTGAATGAATATCTCTACCGGCCTTATACCTGGAGCGAGCATGTTCTAAGAAGCCCGAGAACACTCTTCACCTTGACTATAGTTATGGGATATCCTCAAGCGCTCGCAGGGGCCTGTGATTTTGGCGATATCTGAAGGTTGAGTGAGTCTCTGATAGCTTCTGCAAACCATTAAATATGGCAGTCTCCTTGACAATACTAGAATATGGACCGGGAGAGAGCTCGATGCGATTTCACGATTGCCGTAACATTAGTAGCTTCATACCTGCGGGCGCACTTGAAGGGAAGGCGGATTGACCGGGACGGCATTTCGCATCCATGTGGACGGTGTTGGCCTTGTCATTATTGCTGGTAACCTGCGTCCTTGTTGACTTGACACGAATCTAGCTCCACTAGTTCCACCAGGTTCGTTCAGCACCGCTTACCTACTCGAGGTGGCTTCCTGGGGATGTGGGGGTAGAGCTCGCGGATTTCCGAGATTGTCGCGGATTTCCGACAGGTCTTTAGTGTCTGGCGATAGATATCCTAGTCTTGCGATAAGCTAGACACGCTTCTTAGCTTTGTACGTAACCATTTCCGCCTGAAAGTGGAAAAGTAGTTCCGTCTGCATGGAACTCTAGCGCGACCTCGGGGGGCAATTACTGAAGTTAGCATTGAGTGCAACTGGTCTTAGAAATTACTTGGTGATATTCTGTCAATCTACATGTTACAGCCTCGAAGGGGTTAGTGGTTGGGATGCTCCAGGGGTTTTATCTGCGAGGTACATAGCACTTCTACTGTACAAAAAAAAAAAAAAGGGTTATTTTTTTTTTTGAAAGGTTTTAAACGCGCTATCAGGTCAGATTCCTTTCGGCCAGGATGTCAGCGCAAGCTCTTGAACGCATTAGTATTTGCACACTACCTGATCCGACATAGGAGGATACCAACACCGTAGCTCACCTAGCCTCCAATAGGGAATAGCGGCCATCGTCTAAGTATCCTTCATAGTGTCCTGCCGATGAATACATATCATCGACCTTCTTATCTCACAAAGCCTGACGAGGCCTACTTACTGAGCTACCGAATGGTAACTCCCTCGAAGTGGGCACGACCAAATACAGTCATGAGGGACGCGCCTTGACAGCATATGTAGAAGTACGGAGAGTCGTACCAACGAAGAATGCACCAAAGGACCCATCCTAAATCCTACAAAGTTCTGACGGAACAATCTTCGTTGGACAGGTTGGAGACGTCTCTTAAGCAATTCGGAAAGATATAGACGGGGATTTTGCTCTAATGGGAGAAGGAATGATCCGGGGAAATTAGGACAAAACTGTGCGTCTGGGGATACCCAAACTTTTCAGGTGGCCGATGGGACGGAAAAAGTTTGATATCGGGACACGACAATGGAAAATCGGTCTGGAGGTGAGGTGATGGAAGTCGAGCTTGTTATTAGAGGGTCTGGCAAGGTGTGAGACTCAACGCGACGCTAAGGACAGCGAGTATGATAGTCCAAGTAGCAAGAAGTATCAAATGTGACCGGAAATATAGCCGGTCGATTTCAGACCACCAAAATTGCAGACCATTGGGTGGATAGCAACCCGAGTGTAGCATCGTGGCGGGGTTAAGAACGTGCTCGTATATCTACCATACTACAATCCACATCCGGTGAAGCGATTGGTACATATCTCTAATAATACATCTCTACGACGAGGGGGTGATATCTAGGGTTGTTAAGGTTACCCCCGGCACCGGGGCGCTAATTCGACTGGCACGGAAATGTGCTAGCGGAATTCATCGCGCCAAGTCTCACCATCCTGATACCTACTACGTAGTCTAGTTCGCTCCGGACACCGGGAAGTTATCTTGCAGCGCCCGGTACAGCGGTGCCTATCGCAGGTCTGGTAGCGATTGCCAAGATGCGTGAGGTAAACCTTGATATGATGAGATCTGAGTGTCTGGCATATGTCGCTGGACTATATAAGCCTAATCTTACGGGGAATCGAACTGATTGTCATCTTGTCGAAACTCCACTGCTATAGTCGTTCCCTACCTACCCTGACATCGAAATGGCCAACGCAATGATTTCTGGCAGATCCCTTGTCGCCCGCGCCGAGGAATCTCTGTCCCGGAAGCGTCACATCTCAGGCTGGATACTGCCTAAAGAACAGGCCTCCTTTGCGCCAGAAGGCAGCTGGTCGAATATTGACTACGATGTGACCCCCGTCGAGCGCCGAACGTGGACCGGGTGGACGCTGGCCGGATACTGGCTCAGCGATATCCTCAACGCGCAGAGTTGGGCCATCGCGGCTACCATCATCGCTGTCGGCCTGACCTGGTGAGTTTTCGACATCCCAGGAACCTCTCGACGGGCTATAGGCTTAACTGATGTGACGCAGGCGAGAGGCAGTGCTCGGTTTGGTGCTTGGTTCAGTCATCATGGCGATCCCAATGGCATTCAACGGTGCGGCCGGCGCTAATCTCCATGTGCCCTTCCCGGTCATCGCGAGGTCTTCGTTTGGGTTCCAATTTTCGAAGTTTGCCATTGTCACCAGATTCGCGACTGCCATCTTCTGGCATGCGATCCAGACATACACCGGGTCCACTGCGCTTACTCAAGTTATCCGCGCCATCTGGCCCTCCTACCTCGACTTACCGAACAAGATTCCCGCGTCTATGGGTGTCACTTCACAGCAGCTACTCTCCCATTTTCTCTTCTGGATGATCCAGTTTCCATTCTTGATGATTCCTCCCCACAGACTTCAAGGTTTCTTCATATTCAAGGCCGTAATTGTTACCTCGGCGGCCGTTGGGACGACGATTGCAACTTGCGTTGCCGCCAAGGGAACCGGCGACATCTGGTCTCAAAGCGCTACCGTATCTGGATCTGCCAAGTCGTGGCTCATCATGTTTGGCATCACTAGCTGCACAGGGTCATGGTACGTGAAGCGTCCTAGGCGTAATTGCGTTCGACACTGACATGATGCATAGGAGCACCGTGGCAACCAACATCTCGGACTTTACAAGATACGTTAAAAAGCCTAGGACTGCTTGGACCCAGACGTTCTGGTTTCCGTTCATCTGCACATGGCTGGGTATGCTTGGAATCATTACCACTAGCGCCTCAAAAACAGTATATGGTGAATACATCTGGGATCCGGTGCAGATTGTGAGCCGTTGGGAGGGCCCAGGCGGCCGTGCTGGTGCATTCTTCTGCGGTATCGCCTGGATGGTGGCTCAGATTGGTGTCAACGTATCAGCCAATGTCATTTCCTGCGCCAACGATTTAACCAGTCTGTTCCCCAAGTTCATCAATATCCGTCGGGCGGCCATCATCACCACCATTATTGCTGCGTGGGCGATGGTGCCATGGAAGATTATCCACAGTGCCGAGAGTCTGCTGAACTTCATGGCATCGCTTGGTGTCTTCCTGTCGCCAATCATCTCCATCTCCATTGCAGACTACTGGGTGGTCAAGCGTCGCCACATCGATATTCCTGCCCTCTACCGCCCAAATGCACGATATCATTACGTTTACGGAGTTAATTGGCGAGCGGTCGTCTCGTTGCTTGTCTCAATTGGCCCGAACATGCCAGGCATGGCTAAGAGCGTAAACCCTTCCGTTGAGATTGGAGGTTTTATTTATATCAACGATATGGTGTGGTTTTACGGTTTCTGCAGCGCTTTTCTCTGCCACTGTGTGTTGAACTGGATCTGGCCTGCGAAGGAAACCCTCATCTCGAGAACAATCGAAACCGATGACGAATATCTGGATGGTGAGATTTTTGAGCAACCGGAGAAGCTCGATGAGCCTGCAAGGTCTGGTTCGCTCGGTGGTGCTTGAATGGAATCCAAAGGAGAGGTTTCAGCCCTCTCGGCTCGGCACTCCATAATACACAGTTAGCTGAAAGTTCCTGGTATGAGGGTGGTTTGGTAATCTTGCACATTTTTTCGAACACGTACACCAATGCACCCCTTAATATATGAATACCGACCTTTTGTGATTATTTCTTACCGAGGTTAGCGATGTATATTGCGCCATTTTCATTTATATTGAGTAGCGGATAGCTATTACACGTTGGACAAGACTTGGCTCGATGACGGATAGGACGATGTCGGCCCTTTTAAAACAGATTTCCGCTTCGTGCCGTCTAGCGCATGCTTGCTGAACTACAGACATAGGGTTTTTAAAGTAGATGGCATCTATCAGTCGGCGTAATTCCTCCTGGAAATATTTTGTTATAATTCTACGTCCTGGAACGTCCATCTGTAGCTTGAGCTACTCCCCAGAGTTTTAACTGCATAACCTTTAGCACCAAGTTGCTGGTCGGACATTTCTAATGCCAACACTTATCAAGCCAGTATAACAAATACGAAAACAGAAACATCTCCATAAATGGTACCAACAGCTGAAACAATGCACTATCAAAATGACTGATGTTTCTCACAATATGTCTTCTCTTCTTCAACCTAGTCTCCCCCCTCACACAGCTCTCTCTTGCTGTCAAACATACCGATACAAATATTATCCCGTTTCCCAAAATACTCCGACCGCCTACGTAGCCCATATTTACAAGTTTTTCAGCTTCTTCGAGGCCGAGATTGTTATGCGGCAACCAATAAGCTAGTAGGACTTCAGCCTCAACTTCGATTTTACTATACTCGCTTTACTACTCTGGAGTTCTTAGTACCTTTGACCTAGGAAATTAAAGAAAATTCTACAAGGCAAGCTATAGTTAAGTCAATTTCAAGTCTCATTATCTCTTATCCTACCACTGCGCATCAGGTATTCGCTCTTAAACCAGATTGATAATGATGGGCTCAGGGTTGGGGTCGGCAAGAGCGGACGCGGATCTGGATTTCTATCTTAGTGTTATCAAGGAGGGAATGACCAACGATGTCCGACAAGTTCATGAACTGCCAATGAGGAAGATGGTTCAAAAATAGGCACCGAATTAAGCAGCTTCCTTCGTGCTCTTTAACGTGCCTAGACCTTTGTCCAATGATAAAGTATTGTGCTCGTAAATGCATATTCGGTCGGGACTTGATTAACATGTGTGCGCTTATGCCAGAACCAGTCTGAAATTGGAATTGGCGTAGCGAGCACAGATGACTTCATCGTAGGGTGATTGTTAGATTATGAGGCAATCACGAGAAAAGAGCAGATTCTGATATCTAGAGAGGAAACAGAGCCTCAGTTTTATATTTACCCTGAACAGTACTGTTTTACAGTCCAGTATCTGCTTCTCCGAGGCGCCTTGTTGATTCGCGAGACAATCTGAAGGTGATGCTATGCCTACTCACTCTTAGCTAGGAATAGTCTAGGCTTTGAAACCTGTACTTGGACTATCTATTTTCCGGCTTGGCACCATTTCCGGTGGTTCCACTTGACTCGCGAATGTCTCTTCTCAAGAATTGTCTCCAGTTTAGTTTCCCACTGTATTGATTTTTGTCATATCCCTTGTACCCCGCACGCATTCCGGTTCCGGGAATTCGACAAGTACGATGTTGTTATGGTCAGTCACCTATAATATCATTACTTCTATGGTTTGGACCCAGCCCATGGAAAAGAGAGAATACGGCACGAATCCAGGGGTGTCAATGAGATGTTGGCTATGAAGCCATCAAAGCGCCACCAGACAACGTCAGCATGTGCAAGGTGTTATAGGCTAAAGCAAAAGGTCAGTTACCCTGGACTTGATGTAAAGCTTCCTCGCTCAGTTCTTGCTGAATTGCTGTGCTCAGTGCGACAGGGGCACACCCAGATGTCAGCGTTGCGTCAAGGCTGAGGTAGACTGTTCTGCGATCAACCGCCAGACCTCCAGCGAAATTCCACGCAGGTATTTTATCAGTCATATCTTAGGAGAGGTCGGTGCTGATAAGAAAAGTCCATTAACGTATCTTGAACAACGCTTAGCCAAGTTGGAGCGCGTCAACGCACAGCCTCTCCACAATGATATCGGAATGATACTTGATGGTCCCACTAGTAGTGGTTCTGACCTAGATTACGAAAATTTAATTGAAATTGCGACGGTATCTATCGGGAATTATATCACTCCGAGCCTTTTCAAAGATCATCATGGAATTCACTACCAGGCGAAGCTGTTCTTCCCTTCAGAACGTCCTCCTCTGAAGATCCCAGTCCATGGGATTTACATTGAGAAGCAACCAAGAAACGCTGGACAAGGAAACGATATTCAGTTCTTAGGCATCACTGCGGAGAAGATTCCACTAGATGTGGCAAGACGGCTTTTCGAAAACTATAAGGATAATATTTTGCCGAGGTATCCTTGCTTCATAGATTCGGAGCTAACGGAGCATTTTAACCAGACCTATGGCCTGACCGGAGAACATGCGAGATCGGACATAAACAGCTTCATTATGACTATGATCTTAGCTATTAGTTCCCTTACCTCCAAGCGCCATGACTTTGGAAAAGTTGCAGCCTTGAGCGAATCCTTACATGCTGATGCAATGCAACGAGCGGACTTTCTTGAAAACGCTACTATTATATCACTTCAAGGGCTATTGCTCCTTATCCAGTTTGGCCTATTGCTGCCACACACTACAAACCTATGGTATCTGAGTGGAGAAGCAATGCGCATAGCCATTGGTCTTGGACTTCACCAAGACCCAGACCAGACAATGACTCTTGATTCTACGCAGTGCGAGTTACGTAGGCGTCTATTTTGGATAGTGAGTATTCCACCTTTGGCTCTTTGAACAATCCCTTACCGGCTGAAAATTAAAGACCTATCATTTAGACCGAACTGTTGCCATAGCTGCTGGTGGTTCAATTGCCATTGATGATCAACATCTCACCACCCGGCTACCCTTCGACGGCGGTGACTGTACAGTTTACATTGATGGACCAACTCCAGGACTTTCGCATCCATTCAAGGAGAAGCAGTTTTTGATACAGTTGCAGGTCTCTATTCTCAAATCTGAAATCCATGGTGTGCAATTCTTTGATCGGCCCATACCAGATCACATACCCAACTACGACAGCTGGGTTCAACGAATGGAAAAGGGTATCCAGAACCTCGTAGATCAACTGTCTATAAACGGTACTGCCCCAGCGTGGTTAGTTTGCGCAGCTCATCAATGCCAAGTTTTGCTGTATCGACCTTGCTCAAGGAATATTGCGCCATCCTCTGCGTCACTAATAGCAGCAGTGAGAGCCTCAATTCAGCTAATTCACACTTCTTTGGACTTGGTCGTTGCCGGCGGCTTCGTCATAGCCTTTGAGTTAGCTAACAATGCCTTCAACGCCGGCGTTGTTTTACTTTACGCGCTAAGGAATCATAGCTCTGAGGTACATCAGGCAACTCTGAGCGATGGCTCACATAAAGCATTCGGAGTTCTTGCACAGCTATTTGTGAGTATCTAAGCTATAATTACCTCCTTTAGGGCGTATTCTGAACAGAGATTTACCCAGGATGCCTTATCTCGACGATGGCCAGTTATATCTGACACTGGACATTATATGGAAGAGCTTGTGGAAATGAATCTAAGAAATCCAGTTGGCAACTATGGATCGGAGTATGATATGAATGTTCTAGCAGAACTCGACTACTTGGTGACGCAGCGGCGGTTTCACAGCATCTATCATAGAAACGTACCTCTTCCTGTCCTCAACACGAATATCCCTCGATCGGAGACTGCAACGCAGTCGAGTCCGCTAGGCGTTCTTGACGATGACACATGGTGGCGTGATTTCATCAACGACGATTTTGTTACTATTGGGGACCATAGCTCCCTAAACTCGTCCAAGTCGAACCCACCATCGCAACGGATTGAACTTCCAAGGCGAGATTCTCAACCTCTGAGAACAAACTCCAACCTTAAAGAGTTGGGAACGCACTTGAACGATATACTTGAGTCGCTTCCTGCTTGCAGCTCTTGCCGAGATCGGCGAATGAAATGCCACCGACAGCTCCCGTCCTGCAAGGAATGTAGTAGAACGTCACGGGAATGTGTCTATTTCGACCCTATCTTGTTGGAAAATATACCATTGATGTACGTCCGCCTGCATGGAATGCTGACCACTGGCGTTGAAGGACAAGTAGCTGATTCACATGTATCCCTAGGCGTGTTTTTACCCTGGCTGAAAAAGTACGACGTTTGGAAGAGCAGCCCATTCCAACCTTCGGCTCTGGTGGACCTATGAAAGCAAGCCACCGTGTGACGTCCTCCAAGCAATTCGTACTGGTCCCTCTAAGAGGGTTAAGAGATCAGCCAATGACCCAATGCGATACTAGATCTATCTCCTCTTGCAGCACATCGTTCTTCGGGCCGTCGAGCTCGCTGGGGTGTCTAAGGCCGATGTTAAGAGGAGGCCGTCCTTTCGACGCCTCTAGAAATCCCTATTGGCTTCAAAATTGGACCAATCGCATCTCCTTGGATAGTATGGCTACAGAGTTTGCTCATCCCCCAATGTGGGTAACAATGGGACTTTTAGACATCTTTTCCCGGTCTGCTAATGCGTTCTTTCCTGTCCTTGAAACATCTGGGATTGAACGCATGATATCCTCCCACTATAAAGGTGGCCATGAGACCCCGTTGAGCCACAATAATGTCCTATTTTACCTAGCTCTCGCTATTTCATGTCAGATTGCAAGAAGAAACGATCCGATACTGGGTACGTGTGCAAATCGGTACTTTCTCAAGGCAATGGCACAGCTCGACATTACCTGCGACCATTCCTCAGTATCCGCCCATATTTACCTACTACAACGAACCCTTCTAATCTCAATATATCTTCTACTAAGTCCAGAATCTGGTGATATTTGGCGGAACCTGGGCTTCGCTATACGCCTTTTCTTCGACCTATCCCATCGCCCATCGATGGATGAAGATGAACACCAGTACACGTTTTCGATGCTCACAAGAACACTGTATTGCCTTGAAAGGTAGGAAGCTATCAAGAAGAACTCTATGCCGTGCTCTAATGATATCCTTAGCCAGGTTTCTATCGCCTTTGGCCGACCAACCTTGCTTATTATCGGTGACAAGCTTCGTGATGTGAGCGTTATATCCTAATAATTCAGAATGGCACTAACAGCTCCCAGGAGCTAGTGAAAAAGGTTACCAATAGTGTTGAGGAGCGTCGTTCCATATTTTCCTACCTTATATCATTTCGGAAGATGCAGGTGCATAGCAAAATGCTTGAACGAAACAATTGTACCAAAGATCCAATCCAATCACAAAACGGCGCGACTTCCGACTATCAGGAATATCAATCCGGACTAGATGAATGGTTTGTACTTTGGAAACAGGACTTGGAAACCATGGACAGCATATCGGCTAAAAATGAACTAATGGCATGGGGTGAGCTTAACTACCATCACGGGCTGTTCATGTTATCAAAGATCTGGCCATCGACTGGCGACAAAGTGATGCATACATGTGACAATATATCAAAGTCATGTGCAGCGATGGCGCGATACCAGAATCTCAAATCGTACCCAAGCAATGAAATGAGCGACCAGAAGACATCATTCATATTTCCTATGAATTGGACGATCAGTCATATGTTATTTCAAGTGGGTTTGACTGTTGTAGCTTGGAGAACATCAGATCCTATGCAGAACCAGGAAAGGACGATATCTTTAAGGCGATGCCTGACTGTCCTATCGTTACTAGAAGCAGATCCGCCAAATCTGTCGACTGGGTTAGGAGCGGTTTTAGAGGGACTTTGTGAGACTGCAGAGGTTTGAGATGTGCAATGTGTCGTCTTAAGGTTGCTATATTCAAGTTAGAATTTATAAAGCTTGTTTATAATAGAAATAAAAGATAGGTTATTCTATTTAATGTAAACTAATGAGAATAATTAAATTATAATAATAGCTAAGAACTTATTGTAGTTAATCAATAATAATTACTCAGTATTATATAATCTTTTAACATTATATCGATCTTGGATGCCTCTATTTCTCTCTTTTCTTGAGAAAGTCTCTAAGTCAACCTTAAAAGAGCTAAGTCAAGATACTGATATATCAGAGGTTAATGTAAACGGGCCCATATTCCGCTACATACCGGCCCCAATTCAACAGCTAT
This sequence comes from Nectriaceae sp. PG4201, assembly GCA_023628695.1. Taxonomy (NCBI): domain Eukaryota; kingdom Fungi; phylum Ascomycota; class Sordariomycetes; order Hypocreales; family Nectriaceae; species Nectriaceae sp. PG4201. Next base: position 8,191 of record JAMAKE010000108.1, on the reverse strand, counting down.
TACTATCGGCTTTGGTCATTTACCCTAACGCTACTGTTAACTGAATCTTTAAAGACAGTATAGTAAGTAACACCCGGAACTAAAGTTTGCCGGCACCTAGATGTTCCCATTCTTTTCCCAAACCGGCAGGCTATCATCGCTTCTCAGCTTGACTAGGGTTGTTGGCAGCGTAACGTCCCGTGGCTTATCCTGAGGAAACTCCCCGTCTGACTTGCCAAGGCGCTCAGGGAGCTCGTCAGCAATTGGGACGTACAGGTCGCTTGTGATGGGCGGCAATGGGCCACCGTTCCATGGTACACAGAAGCGCATAAAGCTATTGGTAACAGTGAGGTTAGCAGGGCTCTCTGGGGTGCTTTCAAACAAGATCGGCACACGAGCGCGCAATCAATCATGTCGGACGGAGAGGGAAGGGTTAGGTTTGGATAGATAGACGTACTGGTCAATGGCACCTTCGAACCCGGGTCTCGCTGGAACGACGACTCTGGCAAAGCCGCTCTTCAGAAATTCGTCAAAGATAGGATCGGGGTCGTTGATTGTAAGCTTCAAGACCCAGTTGCTCTTGTCACCCCAGAAGTACGGGTATGTGATGTACACTGCATCGGGAGGTTAACGTGTTAGGCTCAGCTTAATCCGGGCGAATAGACTGGGTCTCGGGATCATGAGAAAACGGCAACGCACTTCCCGACCTTGGTCTGGTCACTGATGGTGATGTAGTCCTCAGGAGGTGGAAGGACATCTGTGGCCTGGTACATCATGATGAGGTTTTCTACGTTCGACTCACTAAGGTCTGACGGCTTTTGAGTGAATGCTGATGGCTTTTCTAGCAGTAGCTCCGACTCCGCGTTGTTAGCGGCCTCAGCAATCGCGTACGTAAGAAAGGAAGCTGGTTCAGGGATCATGAAATCACTGCAGTGATGTTAGTGAGACTCTGTATCGCCATAGGACGCTCGAATGCCTGGCAACGACTTACAACATCATTCTGATCCCGTAGTTGAAAATCTGCGCGTCATACCTATTTGATCATTAGTTCCATCATCAAGTGCCGACTAAAATATCCGCGTACACGTTGTTTAGCCACTGATAGACACCAGAGATATGCCCGGCGCCATTGGCATTGTTTATGCTGTGCTGATTCTCTTCAACAATCTCACTCTGTAATATGCAGTCAGAAAGTCCTCAACCCTTCGGCAAATGATTTCAGTTACTCACAATGGTGGTGGTCGACTGTTTTTCCAGCACTCGCTCGGTAATCTTCTTGATAGTTCGGTCGAGCACATCCTGGCCGAACTTGCTTGCCGTCTTGTTGACTTCTTCCTTGCCACGACTCACGCTTCCCTCGACACCGGCGTCCACGGAGACGGCCGGTCCGTACTTGGCTGAGCCCTTGAGTGACCCCTTCAGACTCTGGTCCTCTTTAATGGTGTTAGAAGCCTCTTTGCTCATCTCAAACCGCGAAGTGGACGACAGCTCATGTTCCTCGCTAGTATTGGTCTCAGTCTCCGTGCTAATGACACCTTCGGTCCTAGTGGTTGTCTTGTGAGTTCGTTGCTTGGACTCGCCCTTGAGCACTTTCTCGACGAGGGCGATGTCGGAAGCCTGGTAGCCCTTAAGTGTTTGCTTGACCACGAGGAGATCGCCTACGCCGGAAGGAGTTACTTTGCCCCTGGTGGAGGGAATCCTGCCGTCAATAGGTAGGGCGGGGAGGGCCGCTGCCATTCTGGGCGTTCTGAAGCCGTATAAAAGCGAGGTTGCTTTTGAAATGATCGGCGTTCGAGTGGCGATGAACGCAGAACCCATCCGAGTGTATGATATGTTCTCGCCAGAAGGCACTAGTTCTTGCAATGTCTCAAGGACCTCGTTCAGTTCCTTTCGGAGAGCCGCTACAATAGCTGTAAGATAAATGTTAGGCTGTTAAACTCAATGGAAGCAAAGGAGACGGAAATACGAACAGTTGACTGGTTGGCTCGTAACGTCAATTCCTCGCTCACTCAACACTTTCCTTGTGGTCTCACTGAGGCCCGACACCGCATCTGGTTTCAGCCGGGGCGTCCTCTCAGCTACGGGCACATGCTTCCACGGTCCCAATGGGCTAAGGAGACCCGCGGAACTAAGCAAGTCTTTAGCAAGGGTGAATACTCCAGTGGGTTCAGTTTGAACAGGTTCGGCCGCAGTCGTAACTGCTGGCGACCCGGCATCTGCAGCCGCTGCTGGTCTCAGGGGTGGTGTTGGCGCAGGGACGCTTGACCTAGAGAGCGCAATTTTCCTCAGGGAGCTCCTATACTCTGACTGGTCGCCGAGGACAGATTCCCTCGTAAACTTGGGCTCAATGTCTGACCCAGGATGATCGGTCGGGATAGTAACCTGGAAGTGATGCGGATTTAATTTCACTAGCTCAGAAACCGTCGATCCGAGGCTACTATGCCGAACAAGGAGAGTTTGGGCTTCTTTTTCGGCTTCCTCAGCAGCCTTCTTTCGTTCATCATCCACCTTCTTCTTATCTTCGACTGAGGTGGAGAGGACTGACTTGAGATCTGCGTCCAGAGGTAACAGCAGAGTCCGTTTCCGATAAAGAGGGATGTCAACCTCCGGGGGGTCGGGAGTAGTTGCGCCAGTAACCTTCCACAGTGCAGGAGTGAGTTGAGGCTGTTAGTCCGATTGGGATTTGTGAGCTTGGATGCACTCATAGATGATGCCATGAAACTGGACGCGATCTCCAACCTTGTAGTTGTGATCAGGGGCCCAGTTTGCCTCTTTGACTGTCAAAGATGCCTGACGTCCTCCGGAGACACCAAAAGCAACCGAGCTTCCGGGTGAAGCGGCTTTCTGGATTAGTTCAACGTTGCGGAGCTGGTCCACGAGGGCGTCAACTGGCAGCAAGTGTGCTTCCTACCATATAGTGAGTATTGATTATCCTCTTATCAAGATCGGCGAATATTATCAGATCGGGATTGTTGTTCACATACCTGGACACATTTGATCGCGATGATCGAGTCCTTTAAGCCTGCCGTGAGTGAAACAAAGTCCGGCTTCTTCACCAAACACCTACTTCACAATATTTACAACAGCCTCTGGACCGACGGCATCGGCAGTCTCCAGCTTATCAATCAGAGCGCTGAAGTCGTTGACCTTGTTCTGGATATCGGAGCGATCGGCTGAGCCGATGAAGGGCGTCTGTTTTAGTGAAGGCCCTGGACGCGGCCTCTAGAGATTCTCTCGGGGTGCTGGAGAGTGCCGCGCCTTTCAGGTCCCTCTGGAAGCTGCTCTCTTGGGCGAGGGCAATAGGAGGGCGGCTTGAGTCACCCTGGATTGGAGCTACACTATAGTCAGAAAGGCGGGACACGATGCGGGTCATAGTTACATATGTCGAAGAACAACAAAACGAAAGAGGGGCTCAGCCATGTTGGATTCGGGTTTTGTGATAATTGATTGTAGCACACGCTTTGCTGTGAATGCTGTCCGTTTGGGAAGAGACGTCGTTTGTGAAGTCGAAGGGGGATAGTGGGCCTTTGATTGTGGACGGTAGCTCATAAACTCTAGGACCTACGACAGTTCAGTCTCTACTTGTATTACGGAGTCTTCCAGGAGCTATTCACTTGTTTAAAACCGTCTCCTGACTTATTGGGATATTGTGCAAGTCACCGGATGCTGGCCTTGACTTTCGTGGGGTAGGGCTGGCTGCAGGACATGGCAAGCATTCGTCATTGTAAGACACTTCTCATAAAATAATGTATGAGTTGACTCTAAGTTCCTAGAAAATGCCTAGAAAATCATAAAGGTGGTGACAGTGTCCCTCAGCTGAAGACAGGGCGTTGGTTGCATTCCTTGGAATAAGTCAGCTGGCTGGCTGCCTGTTGAGTACGGGCCTATCATTTCACTCTTACCCAATGATGAAGCTGTCGAAAAGGTTGATGTTCCGCCTAGCAATTTCTTAATTCAGGATCAGGAAAATAGTTGGACCGGGACCGACCATAGTATTCAAATCATCCAGTTTGCGGGTTCAGTTGCATGAGCCCTTTACGCCGCACCTCAGCGGGCGCAAGCTGATATGCAACGGCTGATGATGATAGCAAGAATCAGTCCATGAATCGTCTCGGTTCCTGAATGCTTCGTACCTTTCGTTCGAGCGACAGCTGAAAAGGTGTGCTAAACCACGGCAGTTTCCATCAGCTAGTCAGAAAACTGATTAGATGTCTCCGGTAGGAGACGACATTGGGGGATGCCTGTTTCTACCACGGTAGTTGCGAATAATCGTCACCGCATGATTGGGGCGAGCATTCGGTTTCAGAACACGAACAAAAATGCCATTAAGTCAATTGGATCATCAATACTACGGAGTGTGCGTGTAGCATGGCAGCCTATTGTCTTGCGCCTTGAGGCAACACAGACGTCACTTTTGGAGTATGCTGGCTTGTGGCGGGCTGAGACAAGGTCAGATGCTTCTTGGGGCTGAGAACGGCGAATCGTTTTTGGCAACGCCCAATGGCGCAATTTCCACTCCTAGCTCCGTATAAGATTGGCTTAAGGGAGTATGGGAGGAGGTAGGGACATATGGAATATTGGCCACGCAATCCATTGATTTATTCTGCCGTTATGTCGATATACATCCCAAATTGACATCTCAGTAAGAATCCAGTGCCGCTTGAATTACGACGGAGTATGGCACCCATCATCCAAAGCATGTTTGCAGAAGCAGTAGACAAGGCCGCCAACGTTCTTGAGGGCCATATTCTCTTAGTATCTGACATCGATTCCATTGCCTTGGCACGCGCCATATACAACGTCAAGAAAGATCAATGGATCAAGAATTCCAAGTCAGTCCTCCAGACGTATGGCAAGCAACCCGATGCTCTGTTGCTCTGGCACAACGCTTCTGTTAAATAGGCCGACGACCACATCCACTGGGAAAAGGCCCCAGAGCCAGGAAAACTCTGGGTCAAGCGCCAAAAGCAATATGAGCAACAGCTTGCCCTCATAGAACGGGATATCTTGAATCTTTATCCCGTCTACGAGAAGATCGTGAGGCCGTCGACACTGCGTCCATATACAAAGGCCGCGAACACCGCCTCGTTCGCGAACGCAGTCAGGATGGCATTTATAATATGGCACAAGGCGCAGTTGGTAACGCCAAATCTGATCTTAGAGGGAGTGCATGCGAACATCACCCGATTCATGTTGCAGCATAAGGAGCTCGTCGCTGCTCTCAAGGTTGTCCATGCACCTAGCCGCCAATCCCAGGCAGAATATCAGCTAGCGCTGGATACTCTTGACATACATTTATCCCTAATACCGACGCTAGGGATTAGCTGGAACCTCTATCCTCTATGGGATGCTAAACAAATCCTGTTCGCTGCCAATATGAGCGAACTGGAACGAGCAGTGCTGGCTACTGCCTTCCTATTGCCCATGACCGATCAGATTGTCAAGGCCAGTCGAGCCATGTACACTCCAAAAAGGCTTGGAGACACCTACGGCGGAGATTCCGCTATATGGGAAACGGCGATCTCTTATGCGGCGGATCTGCTGTCACAGAATCCGAGCACCGAAGTCGCACTGGACACCGCTGTTGAGACGATGAGATTGAAAGGGAAGCTCTCTGGGCAGATTAGCAGCGATGTGGCATCCAAATTGCCCATAATCATTAAGTTTAAGCCTGGCACACCAAACATGGTGATTCAAGATTCAGAGAACATGGATTTTGAACAATGGACGAAATTAAGGACGGAGTTTCCGTGGCTCGCGAAAGATCCCGCATATCTCGACCAGCATTCCATTCGGCGTATTGCAGCTACAGGACCCAATATTTCCCTAATGCAGTGTCAACTTCTTGCTGAGCTAGCAGAGTCCTATATCTGTGCCACGCTGCGGAAAAGGTTGGGCATCTACGCTCTCGGTATAAATGTGCCTTCAGGCTGGTTTTTTTTGGAATACGTACCCCGGCATGCGGTGACAGCCCCGTACAATCCGTCCAAGAAGCGAGCTGCCCAAATCTCGGACGGAGTTCTGGGCTACTATCTCAAGGGTATCTTTTACATCGCCGCCTTTATAGAGATCAAGGTCGACGGCTTGGGCTGCCAAGAACTGCCATTCTCCAAGGCAAAACTCGAGACCTTGACTCGGGATGAAAGATCGATCCTCCACGCATCTGCAAACCGAGAGTGGGCCAATGCGCAGCAGGCTTCTGATAGGGCTGGGAATGCACTTAACAAGGAGGTGGATGACTTTCTCCCCGAGGTGAGTCGATCTCAGAGGACAGGCAAATGCATGAAAGGCTAATAGTCGCCGTTCCCGGCTCTAGATACTGGCCACAGAAACCGGTAACCAGGTATCTCGGGACTTGGGACGCCTGGTCCAGTTCACAGAACAGGTCAAAGGAATCAGGACCCAGTTTGAGCTTCTCCAGGACCCTACCAACCAGACGACAAAGATCTTCGCCGTAGTGCCACGTAATGGAGATGTGTCAGCCCTGAAGAAACTCGTTAGCGATGAAAACAACCGGCGTAAGACATGCTTCCAGTTCGAGCCCCTCGCACTGCCTTTGGACGCCCCTGACCTGAAGAGGTTCTGCGGAATGCTCAAAGAAACCGCGAACAGACTGGCATTCCCGCCATCCACGCCACCCGGTGTGAGTCCAGCAGACTTCATCAAGTACATTGAGCTGCTGTATAACCTCGCCGTTGGCTATTTGGCTACGCCGGGAAAACACACCTTGTCGATAATGCTAACAAAGCCGTTACGCAGTGGATGCGCCACATCGAATACAACGGCCAAAACTTCCAAAGGGCCCTTGGCGACATTGACCCAGCGTGGATCAAGTTCGTGAAAGACCGAAAGGCAACCATGGTTGACTGGGTGCAGGACCCAAAGCAACCCATCAGCATCAAGATGTCGCATTTCGGCGCGTCCCTAGACGGCGTTACGCTTAGTTCGCTGACACAGAGCATCGCCAACGTCATCGACTAGAAGCTCAATATCAGCGATCTTTTCGGCTGGAGAGGAGACCTTATCACCTTCTATGTTGACTGGTAAGTCGCCATCCGGAAGGCCCCCATCTCTGGCTACGACTTCTGCCATCAGAGGCTGGCGCAGCCGCCGTACAAGGCCGAGTTTGACACGACAGCCAAGTTGCGGGATATGGTCAAGGATGTCGATGCCTACAACATCGAAACCACCCTCATGAAGAATAATAAGCGCACTATCGTCGAGGAGGTCAAGGAGCTCTTCCGGCCAAGCGATGGGTATACTGACCGCTTCGCTCGCTTCTTCAGGTCTCGGCTCGGAGGCTCCGTAAAATCGGCAGCGGCTCTTGCCAACCACCTACTGTCCACTAATGATTTAATCGACGGGATAGAAATGGCACGGATAAAGCTCATTGAGAAGGAGGAAGGTGACCGGGGGATTGTGCCCCCCATTACGAGGCACGAGGCTCTGGGTTCTGCGGATAGGGATGGGTTTTGCTTGGGTTTCGCGGAGGTCATGCAACAGCTTGCTGCGGCTGGGTAGTACGGCTCTGTAGCTAGTCTTTAGGTGTTTTTATTCGGTATACTGAATACTGGTGCCCTCCAGTTGAGATTTGTGTCCCTATCAACGTTAGAATACGGCAGTAGGGAAGATATTAGGAGTCGCCCCGAGATAGGTTTCCAGATCAATATCGTTCCGCAATTCATGCAATGTTTGTGCTTCCGCAAAAATTCCCTTACACTCGGCCTGTGGTGCGGGAGTTTCGTCCCGGCCAATCCGGACCACGAACCCTGTATGTAGCCAGACTAGACATAATACTATGGTCGATGGCACTGTTATATCATACGCTTTAGCTAACAGTTACCCACCATGTCACCAGCAGAGTGTCTAGATATTGGAGGAAATTCATTTACATCGAGTGCTAAACCGTGATACTTATAGCTTGCATTAGTGATTTAACAATAATAGATTGTATATGGGATGTATTTGAATGCTTATATAGTAAGAGCAATAAATATGTAAATCTTAGCTAAGTCTTAGTTATATAAAGAAAAGATACCAGCAATAATAACTAGTCTTAAATAGGAGAACATTTAATAGGTAATACTTATTTAAGCTAACGTATACGATAAGCATGCGGCGCAGACAAGCATGCAACGCACTAACACTGTACAGCTAAAAGTAGAAATTCTAAACTTTAAAAAACAAGCTATTTAATTAATATATAGCTAAA
>JAMAKE010000107.1:0-60698 GCA_023628695.1 Nectriaceae sp. PG4201 | reverse complement strand
GTTAATTAAGTATAGATTTATACCTTAAAATTTTTTAAAATTTAAAATTTTATTTCTTAGAAAGTTATTAAAAAAAAGCTTATTTATATTATATTTTTTTTTATAATTCAACTTTAAAAGCATAAGAAATTAATTAAAGACTTTTGCAAAGAATAATATTATAACTTTTTTAATAAAAAGTTTAATATAATTTTTTTAGCTTTTTATAAATTATATAGTAAGTGTCAGGGGCGCATGCCTAGAATGGTCACGTGGCAAGCTACTAGCGAGGTCGCGGCTATAAGAAGGATGTCCTTTATGGATTTTAGGAAGGACAGAGATTAATACAGTCAATTTAGGACCTTAACTGTGGCCTTCCTACTATCTAGCAGTGAAGTCCCTATAATCTACTACCTGTCTATCTCCTCACTCTCTTCTAGTCGCTTGTATGTCTAATAGTAAGTTTTAAAAAATTTAAAATTTCTACTTTTAAGTATATAATATAAGTAATTGACTTGCTTATCTAAGTAGCTTGCTTATTATATATGTTAGTTTATATTTATATAGAATAATATATATAATAAGTAAGTTGCTATCTTATATTATATAATTAAAAGTAAAAGATTCTTTTTTTTTTTTAAATTTAATTATATAAGTAATAAAAATCTAAAAAGATTATTCTAAATACTCCTATAAAAAGAGTTATATAAAAGTAATTTTTCTAGCCTTTTAATTAATATATTAAAATTTTAAAAATTAAAAAACTTAAAAAAGAAAAATATAAATAAGCTTTTTCTTAATAACTTTTTAAAAAAGATATTTAAATCTTAAAGAAATTTTATAGTAGATTGTCTTTTTTAATTAACCTTATTTTAAAATTTAAGTTATTTTAAGCTTATTTTAAATTTTTAAAATTTTTTTAAAAGTTATAATTTAAGATAATATATATCATAAGTATGCAGCGCACCTAAGCATGCAGCGCACTAAGATTTACACCTTAAATTGCAATTTTAAGAAATTCTTTAAAAATTAAAACTAAGCTTAATATAGCTTAAATTTTAATATAGATTAAGTTAATTAAAGATTTATATACTAGAATTTCTATAGATTTTATGAAATTTGATTAAAATAGATATTAAAAAAAGCTTATTTATATTATTTTTTTTTGGGATTTTTATATTTAAAAAGCTATATAAACTCTTTAAAAATATAAGAAAAATACTATATAATGACTTTTTTCTTAAAAAACTTAAATCTCAGTTTCTAGCTATATATTAATTAAATAGCTTGTTTTTTAAAGTTAAGAATTTCTACTTTTAGCTATATAATATTAATGCATTGCATGCTTATATGCGCTGCATACTTATGATATATATTATAAATTTTAAATAGCTACTTACTTATCTTAGCTATTTACTTATTATATATAATATAATTAAAAAAAATATAATATTAACTTTATAAATATCTTTAACTTTAATAAGATTAACTTTATAATAAATATAATTATAAGTAAGATAGTTATTATAAATATAAAAAGGTATAAAAACTTAAAATTAATTTAACTTAAAAATTAAAAATAAATTATAATTATTTAAGCTATTAATATAAAAGGCTAAGTAATTTAATTATTTATTATAATTATAAGTTAATATTACCTTATTAATTAATATTAAGAAAGTAATTTCCTAAGTAATTAAGCTATTGCAATAACTTAAAATAGCTAAATTAATAATAAGATAAGCTTTAAATAGCTAAAGCATTTTAATTAATATATAAGCATTTAATTAAATAATTATTATTATCTTTTAATTCTTAATAAATATAAAAGCTATTATTTAATTAACTTTAAGACTTATACTAAGAAAAATAATATTATTATACTTTATATATTACCTTATTTATTTTACTTACTTTAACCTCTTAATATTAAATACTTTAAGCTATTAAAAAAGGCATATAATTAATAAATTAAATATTTAATTAAATACTTTATAACTTATATTTTAAAGATTAACTTCTTCTTAGCCTTTTATATTACTTATTAAGCTATTATAATAAAAAGCAATATTAAGAGAAGTTTTAAAGAGATTAACTTAATTCCTTTAGACTTAAAATTAATTATCTTAAAGCTTAATATATAGCTATAAACTTTAATACCTACTAAGAAGAAGGCTAGCCTCCTTAACCCTTAAGTCTTAATAACTCTAAGGACTATTCTTAAGGCTAACTCTTAATTTAAATATCTTAAAAGATAAATTAAAAGGCATTAAAATAGCTCTCCTTTCTCTATTTTAAGGGCATTAGAGTCATTTTCTAAGGGAATTAAAGCAATAATATATAAGATAGCATTATTAAAGTCTAAGATATAGACCCTTTAATAGTTAAATGAGACCCTTAATAAGCAATGCAAAGCAAAATGAACTTAACTATAAAATAAAGGGATAATAACTTTAAAGGAAGGAAGAGATGCAATTAATTAAATAGATATTATTATGCAATTATAAGCTAAATTATTAGCAAGAGGGGGTCGAGAGAGGGGGGCTTAGATAAAGGAATGATGCTATAGAACTTGCAGGAAGCCTAGTTATAATGCAAGGACTTATTAGGAGGCTATTGAGCTATCTAAGGAAGAAGAGAGCTATTAATTTTATTTGATTAGAGGCATAGTTATGTTTTTATTATAGTTTAAATTAAAAAGGTTAAGATTTTTATTGCACTCGCTTGTCTATTGCACTTGCTTATTATATATATTAATTACTTATAGCAATTTAAAATAATAAAATATAAGAGGCTTATTATAATTAATTAATAGCGCTACTTTAATCAAAGGTTATCTCACTTAATATATAGAAAACAAGATAATACTAAAGCTATATTTGCAAAACTCTAGTTACACCTCAAAAACCCGACTAATAAGACTTGGCTTCTGTCCAGCTAAGTCCGTGCGACGTTTCTCAGCATTCTTAGCATCTTGCGCTGCAATGATTTCCTCGCCTGTTTCGGGGTGGTCCATCTGGGATTCTGTATGTGGGAAGAATCGATTAAAGCCCCAGTAGAAGACGCCAGCAGCAACAAAGGAGTAGATGTAACCGATAGCGAAACTGTATCAAATTGAGATCAGCGTCGGTTCAGCATGAGTAGAGTCTCTCAAGCGCGGGGCGGGCCCCCCCCCCCCGGGGAGCATATCGTGTGGAGTTAAGGAAAGTAACATACATATGTTGGCCGCCAACAGATACACTGGTGACATTCCCGCCAGAGACAACGATATTATTGACAAAACCAGGCAGAGGCGGAGCGCAGCCAATGAGGAAAGCAGCGACTGCGCGCCAATTGGTGGCAAATCTTGGAGAGTAGCGGTATATGCCGTGGAAGTTGTACATGTCAGGCACAGAAACGTTACCGCGTTTGACAATGAAGTAGTCGCACATGAGAATGGACGTCATGGGACCCAAGAAGATGGTGTAACCTCCGAGGAAAGCAATAAACGTCGCAGCTGATGCGAGAATCTTCCACGGGACAAAGGCCCAGCTACCAATAAAAGCAGCGAGCAATTGGCCTCGGCGAATGTCGATATATTTTGGGGCAAATGCCATTAGATCGTTGGCAGCACTTATGGAGTTTGCAGAAATGTTGATACCGAGGGTGACGATGATCAAGCCGATAGCGCCGAATGCAGCAGCAGCACGCCCACCGCTGGAACCGGATTCCATCCACAAGTTGATGATATCAATGGGATTCCACATGACGTGACCATATGCTGTCTGAGCGGCAGCGGCGGTGAAGATGCCCAGCAGGCCAACAATTGCTAGATGTCAATTGATTAGAGAATGGGAGGAAATGGAGGTGGGCGTGTCTGGTAGTGTACTCACTGAAGATGCACGGGATGACGATAGCCTGGACGTTCTGTGCGCTGGGCTTATCAGCGTATCTCGAGAAGTCGGCAATGTTTAAACCCAAGGTGGCGTAGTTACCCAAGACTCCATTGAGATCTATGAGAAAGACCCTAGTCAGCAAAGGCGTACAAAGTAATACTATTGCAACAAGCAATGACTAACTTCCGAAAAAGGCCCAGACAAGTACTGAGCCGCTCGCAGTAGGGCCTTCAGTGATGACCGTACTCTTGCTGATGGTACCACCAGCCTTGTGCAACGTGTCTCCGAAAATAGCCAAGAAAATGATCGGTGCAATAACTGATTTGAAGGCGAAGAAGTATTGAACCTTGATCGTGTTAGTAAAAGTCCACAAGGTAAGTAAACGGAGAAGGTTCGCGAGGAAGAGATAGGAGTTTGGATGTATAAGTAGTACCTTGGTATATGGTATGCACAGGAAGGGTAGCTGGAGAAGAAAATAGAGCAGAAATGCGATCATTCCCGACGTAGTGATACCCTGATCTTCAGGGATATGATTGGGAATGGTAGCGAAACTTGGCCAGATGGCTGTGAGCAAGACGGCCATGCATTGACCACCTGTAGTGGTTTGGACACCGAGCCAGACGATGGCAAGTACGCAACGGGATAGGACGACAAAGTAGCTGAAGTAGTAACCAAATGGCATTCGCGCGAGGACGGGGAACGGGGTATGAAGCAAGGCACCGATCCTGCCATTGGAAGTGATGACGAGACCCATGATGGTGTTGCCAAGGACACAAGCGCCAATGGCCATTCTCCAGTCGAGGCCAACTGCAATCATGGAAGAAGCCACTTCCCAGTTGGAGACGGCCCAGGCGTCGGCCATCCAGTAGGCGACATATGCGCCCCAGTTCCAGGTGCGTTTCGACGGGGGAATCGGATCAAAGTCGGCATTAGAGGCTCTTGGCGTAGCAGCGAAGCTGCTCTCCTCCTGACGAACTTCCCAGCTGAAGCCAGGCAGGCGTCGTCTGAGCTTACCCACGTGACCGCTCTCGAAAGTCACATTGTCAGAGGAGCCTTCGGCAGGGCTCTTCTCGAACATTTCCTTGTTCTCTTCGAGTGCCATGACGGGTGACGGTGTCAATGAGGATGTGACATACAGGGGCAGCGTAAATAGGGAAGCATCGATTGGAAATCGAATGTATGCACATGTCGGTAGGTGTAACATATATATATGACCGAATTCAAGGAGCAAGATAAGAGCGAGAGAGGAAAGGGCGCGGGGGAAACGTGCCGTGGCCTCATGCAGCATAGCTCATCATGCGGTCCGAACGCCTTACTCCATAAGGTACTCAAAACATACTAAGGCCACGGAGAAAGCGATCGAGAATGATGTCGATTGATTAGCTCTTTGTGGCGTCCGTATCTGCAATGCATATCGCAGAGCGCGGGCACAAAATGGATTAAAGATAAGGGAAAGGGACGGTTGATTAAGCCGCCGGCGGCTGTGCTTAACAGGCGCTCGAGCCCCACTGGACACCGATTCTAAAGCTTTACTTGATATTCTCCTGTCCCTTTTAATAAGCTAAGATAATATTAATATAGACCTATAAGATAGATATATAAAAAGTCCTTCTTAAGATATAATATAAGTAATGATATAAAAAATTAAAGAAATCTTTATTATATAAGCCACTGCTCGAGCTACAATCGGCGGCTAGCTACGTAGAGCCGGCGGCGGCTCGATAATCCGTCCCAAAGATAAGGATTCTAACGGCCAATGATAATGTGCGCGCTAATGCCGGCGAGTCCGGTTATCTATCAGCGAAAGCCTTCATTCTCACCAGAGAGTTGCTAGCCTCTAACAGGGCGCTCTAATTGCCAATTCTCATTACATCCTTATCAAATAAACGAGAATATCTATGTTGATAGGTGTTCACTATCAATGGGCGTTCCCAACATTGCATGTTTAAGAGCTTGGAATATATTTCAGACCCGAGATAGCCGGCCGTGCAAAACGTCGGCTGAAGTTGTTACAAATAATCCGCTCTATCGTCCAAGTGATAGTTCCTACTGTCATATATCAAGGTGGTATGCTTAGGTATGCAATGCCTACCCGAGCGCTGACACCCCTAATGAGTGCGCGGAAGGAGGTAAAATACCTTGATTCTATAAGTGAAAGAGCGTCCTACAGTTGCTCTTTATAGGGGCAACGGAAGTTGTTCCATATGACCTGAAACTGGGTGCAGCACATAACTGGGTCCAGCGTATCAGCGGGGTGCCTGAGCTCCCCAGCGGGAGAAGTGACGAAAGCACCCCGATTAGTGGAGACGACCCTTGCATCCCCGCACTTGTGGAACGCGGATCCCAACCCCACGAAGTACTCCAGCAATTTAAAGAGGCATAGTGCCAGGAAGCCGCCCTCAAAGCTAGTCACGTAATATCTAACCTTCTTCCAGGAGCTTCAGCGGAAACGAACTTCAGCAGCGTCATTTTTATGGATCTCCGGATACCTGGGAGGGAGCTTTGAACCATTTAGATGGGCACTCATTATTACTAAGGCCACGATCTGCTCACAGGGCATAGAGTTGGATTCCGCCACTTTAAATCCAGAAGCGCCCGTTACCTACGCTAACTGCAGGCATATCGCATCATGCTGTCCTTATATCGTTTTAACTCAAGAAGGTTGCTTGCTGACGAGTGGTTTGAGTGCGCGGGGAAAGAAGGATCTTCCGTTTTCATCCAACAGCTGCCTTAGGCCTGCTAGAGCATTGGACGGGTTAATGAATTTTGCAAGGCTAACGTGTCAGAGCAACACTGACGAAGCACGATCTACAGTAGGGTGTTAAGAATAGTACGTTAGCCCTTGACGCGGAGTCACACCTTACTCGGATCTAGATACAGCTGATTGCGAACTGTTGAAGAGTAGATCCTAGGATGTGATCTCAAATGTTTCTTGTCGCAAAATCCTTTAGTCATGTACAGCAGGGTCTCCAACTAAAGCTTTTTGGATAAGGATGTGCCTTATGGCTCTGCAATAATCTCTCAGCACCATTCTTGCTCGAATTCGTTACCAGCCTCAATAAAGTCTTCCTATTACCTATAATACAGTGCTTTGGCGATAATTCCTTTTCGATTTATTTCCAAGCTTCAGTTAAATTCCTATTGACGACAGGTCCGACATCATATGTCCATCGCAAATAAGCTGCCGAGACCAAGAGGGAACTTGAAGCTCTGGGAGTCCTGGGTCGTCACACACCCAGAGACCCAGCTGGCGGAGTAGTGGTACGTGACACCGTCTTTATCTTCCTTGTCCAGCATAATGGGATCGGATTCGGGGAAAAAATCGCCCTGGGATTCGCCGCTGAATTCAGTGGAGAACTCATCCTGGCTGTCAGGGCTGATGTCCGCGTGTCCCGGGGAGTCGGCCCTCGTCGTAACAGATGATCTCCTGCCTTGTCAACGGCGTTTCGGAATGCGATGGCTGTGGCTGTTCAGACGTTGTCAATTCGGGCTGGACGAATGTGGTTGACGGGGGAGGGGCTTCTGAGGTTATCTCTGCAGGTTCCTGGGTCGTCGTTGGCTGGGCAGACAAACCCGTGGAAATGACAGACGTAGAGAATGTTGAAGCCAGTGTAGAGGATAGAGCAGGGCAAGCAGGGCCAGTGTCGTCAGCTACATCTCGAGCATTTGTGTAAGTCCAGTCCCACGCGATGGACACGGAGGACGTAGCCGACTGCAGCCCATTGAACTGCCCGTTGAAATCATTTTGTTGGTCACTTTGTGCTTGGGACAATGATGTCATAGCGTTGAGGTTGTTGTAGCTTTGCTGTAGCTAGGTGACAATGTCGTCCTCTGCCTTTTCCACAATGGGGTTAATGGAGAAGGAAGAGATTCCGCTGAATATCTCCTCCATGTACGTCCGGTAATGGTCTGCGAAGGACCACACTCCATTTATGACAGCAGGTGGGTCATTCTCGCATTTCTTGGCATTATCATCTAGGATGACACTGTGAGAGGCAAGAATTGAATCTTGGATGGTTCTATTCCAGAAGAATATTCGATCGCTGTACTTACAATCTCGACCAGATACGCTGGTTCTGATGTTTGATCGCGAAGTTGATATTGGATTATCGTTAGAGCTCGACGCCTATGGAAAGCTTATCAAGGAACTGCAGCTCTTCATTTATCCACTTCTGGACAAATGTCCATGACGTGGCCGGTTGGACTATTTCCCCGGGCAAGATCAGGTTTGTGACCTGTGCTGGGATATCCCCAGCTGAGGCAACTCCAGCTTGTAGAAGAGCGAGCACGTCAGCTCCCAGAACAGAATGGAGGTATTACATCCAGGATATGCTTACCTTGGCGATGCCATTTGTGTAATGGTCCATGCCGACCAAATCATTCAGATATTGGGTCTGGGAAGGGAATGCGTCGAAGCCCCTTTAGTACCGGCGGATTCACCGCCATGGGATCGAAGTCGTCGGTGTAGTACGACGGGTCCTGACAGTTGATTGGCCTGACTCCCGCTCGAGACGCTCAGAACGATTGGGGCACAATCATCCTGGATCTAAACAAAGAAATCCCTGAGAAAGCTCTTCTCGTAGGCGCGGTCGCTGGTTTTGGCCCTGTTCGTCGAGGCGCTCAGCCGGTCGAAGTCACCCTAGACTAGCTTTGGCACCAAACGAATGCGCTGGCTATCATTTTCCATGATAGACCGGCGGTTGATGCTGGCCTCAGGCGCAGTTAACGACATGCCTGATCTGTCCATCCTGAAGACGTCGCCGCCCCTTGGATAGGCTGGGAACTGAACAACAGTAGGATTGTTTAGCGTGTAGGGACGAGGACCGGTTTGTGATATCTGTGGACCCAGTGCTGTGATTGGCTCGGCTGGTGATACGGCTCTCTTGGCGATGGGGGAGCCGTCGTCGAACGGCTCATTGGTGTAGTCACCGAATTCGATATCTTCTGCGCAAGTGGTGCAGACACCGCTCGTGCCTGTACAGACTTCAGAGGACGTCGCTGTCGTGCTGGTGGGCTCCTCCG
The DNA here is from genome assembly GCA_023628695.1 of Nectriaceae sp. PG4201. Classification (NCBI taxonomy): domain Eukaryota; kingdom Fungi; phylum Ascomycota; class Sordariomycetes; order Hypocreales; family Nectriaceae; species Nectriaceae sp. PG4201. Next base: position 51,822 of record JAMAKE010000107.1, on the reverse strand, counting down.
TACTGGAAGCCTCATTGGACTTGGAACTGTTGTTATCCTCGCCGTCATCATCACACATTTCTGGCGGGATGCAGAGGAACGAGAACTTCGGGAACTAGTATTACAAAAGATATTATATACATATATAAAAATAAAATGGAGCTCGATGCTTGTATATAATATGCAAATTAAGTTCGTGAGAATATATCACGATCATGCAGTGTCGCGAGCGAGTCTCGCCTTGCTCGTTTGCCTGATTCCTTAGTCTCCTCATCCTCACCATGTAAAGAGTGTTCCTCCTTATCCGTCTCCTCGTGGCTTCCGCCCCAGCTACTTTTACTCATGCGACGTGCTCTGGCTCCCTGGACGTACTCCTAATCTATTGCTAATCCATTGCTAATCCATTGCCATTAGGTCCGTCAGCCTTGCGAGTACTTGACTAACACTGTAGCGGGGAGTCTCAAGGATCTGCTCTAAGGTGTCTCGGAGCCGATCGGACAGTGTTCTCGCCAGCTGCTCAGAGATGCGATCCAAGGCAAATGCTACGCCTACCGATAGTGAACCATCTTCCTCTTCTACAGACTCGATGGCAAAGTCAACAGATGCGTAAGCATTACCTAGGTCTGCAGCTACCCGCCTGTAGACTGTAGCACCCAGTGATAGATCCTGCTTTTGCGCCTTTGTATGATTCACCATGCTGACTCGCATGTCTCCCGCATCTGCTTCCTCGTCTTCTGGCCAGCCCATGAAACTCTGAGCGAGTTGCTGGAGCTCAAGACCTTCTTGTCCCATACTGTTGAGTTGTTGTTGCCTGATCTGTTCGAGTACTCTCTCTAGTGTCCATTCAGGTTCGTATGCGACACGGCACGGCACCGCTCTTGCACAGCATGCGACAACACCTGCGACTGATGGGCGCACAATGCTGCGTCCTGTAAAGATGTCGGCAAAGACAACATCGTGACTCGTTACATGGTGGCTCAATACTATGGCCCAAGCGGCTTTCACAGCCACGGCAAGAGTGAAGTCTGATTTTCTGCTTGTTGGCAACATAATTGGCTCGCTGGAAACGACACCCAATCGTGAGACTCGTGGTTCGGCACTTTTACTAACGCATGAGATGGTAGCTCCACGAAGAAGCTCACGCCAGTAGTCTTCGGTTTCGTTTGTGGTCCGGGTTTGCAGGCTCTGGAAGTACGGTCCGACGGGAATAAAATCGCCTGTAGTTTGCCCTGCAAAGATTGCTTCCAGTGCTGCCCACACCTGACCCAAAGTGGCTCCATCGTACAACGCATGCGATATACGAAACACGATGCGATGCTTCTGGCTTGCTTTGGCAATAATGATGGCTACATCGAACATTGGGCGTGCAAGACTTGGCTTTGTAAACATATCTTGCCCTAGCGAGCCCTCGTAGAAGGTTTCGGGACTTTTATCGGTCTGGAAGACACGGACTTCTGGTTGCCACTTGGCATAGACAACTTGTAACAGTCTCTGGCCGCTAGGTCTGGTAAATCCGGTACGGAGTGACTCGATTTTCGTCACGAGGTCGAGAACTGCCGATGTCAATCCGGATATGTCACAGGGGCCGCTCGCATCGAAAGCAAAATGGTTCAATTGCCTGGGTGCAGGCGCGATATTCTCTCTGATGATTTGGGCTTGGAAGGCCGTAGTTGGTAAGATATCAACCACATCCGATTCCTTCCCAATCGAACCATCAGCAAGCACACTTTGGAGAACACTTGACCGTTCTTCAGGTGAGACAAGTGAGAAGCGCTTGTACTCTCCGCTCTCGTCAATATCCATGGCGACTCGTGCTGCCATAGCAGAAAGAACGGGATAATTGAAAATGTCGGTTACAGGAAGCCGCAGGCCGCGTCTAGATAGCTGCTGAACGAGGGACATGGCGGTAATGGAGTCGCCGCCAAGATCGAAGAAATTGTCCATGCGCGATACGGACCTCTTTTCAAGTTTGAGAGACTTTGCCCATAATTCGCAAATTAGTTCTTCAGTAGTGCCAACGGGCGAGTAATACATCTGGAGCTTGGCCGTGTAATCAAGCCACTTGTCTGATGGTATGGAGTCCAGCAAAAGGCCAACCCGGCGCCGGTCAAGCTTGCCACTGTCATTAAGTGGGAATGCAGTAATTGCCAGGAAAGCTGACGGTATCATATAACTAGGGAGCTTTTCGCGGAGAGACGCGTCAAGGTACTCGAAACTCTTCTGTTGCTCACGATTAGGCATGACGATGGAGTAGACAAGGGCCGCAGAAGCACGGCTGGCAGAGGGTGTAGCTTCAACGACGGCGACCAGAGACGATCCCTTCTTGCAGACGTAGGCGTGTCTTGCGTCTGGCAGGAGGAGGAGAATCTGACTCTCAATCTCGCCAATTTCCAAGCGCTGGCCATGAATCTTAACCTGGGTGCCAATACGGTCGAGATAGTGCAGCGTTCCGTCCTCGTTCTGCTTCACCAAATCGCCAGTCCGGTACATTCGGCGGCCAGGGGTAAGACCGAGCTCCTTCACGAAAGCTGGGTCCGTTACAAATGAGGCCGCTGTTTTGTCATGATCATTTAAGTATCCGCGGGCTAGCAATGGTCCCTCGATGAGTAGCTCACCCGGTGAGCCCCGCGGAACCAGCTGTCCAATGCTGTCTGGGTTCACAACCCAAGTCCTGGCAGCGACTGCCATTCCTATATTCCGGACCTCTGAGCAATCCCGAAGGTCGTTACAGGTCGAGTAAATAGAACACTCTGTTGGTCCGTATACATTTTTGACGTCGGCGTGGTCTATCCACTGGTCAATAGCCTTCACTGTGAGAGCTTCACCACCCAGCAGCAGGGTTCGTATGGTTGGGCCCTCTTTCGGCTGCAGTAATGAAGCTACAGTAGGTGTCAAAAATGCGAAAGTGACCTTAGATTCCGAAATAAATGGACCAAGTCGGTTCATTCGATCGTGTTCGGAAGGAATACACGTGCATGCGCCGAAGGATAGGGGTGCTATAATATCGTAGATAGCAGCGTCGAAGGTAAATGCCGCAAATTGCAATAGACGCTCGTTAGACCGAAAACTAAATCTACGGCTGTGGTAAAGGATGCTTGTCGCAAGGGAGCCGTGTTCTAGGACGACACCCTTAGGTGTGCCAGTACTACCCGAAGTGTAGACAACCCAAGCAGCGTTCTTGGGACGTGTGAATGTGCACGGCTCGGTGAATAATCTCGCCGCCATGGTCGACGGGACCGTGTCGAAGAAAGAGTTAACGCCGATGAGATGTGTCTGGGCTCCTAGCGCCCCCAGCCGCTGCTCTTGTGCGCGGTCGACTAGAATGATCGGCGCAGCCGTATCTTTGATAATACCCTCAATGCGGGCTAGCGGATGTTGCGCACCAAGAGGAACTACAGCACCACCGGCACGCAGGATAGCTAGTACAGCCACAACTGCCCACTTTGATTTATCCATACAGAGACCAACCATAACCTCGGGCCCTATCCCTTGATTGACAAGGTGGTGGGCCAGCCGACTGCTAGTATCGTCTAGCTCTCTGTATGTCATTTCGCCGTCACACGCGAGGACTGCTAGTGCTTCTGGCTGAGTAGCCATCTGCTCTAGCACAAGGTCGTGGAGACAGCTTTCGGTTGCTGACATGGTCGAGTTCCACCTGCAGAAAATTTCCCCGTCCTCGGTTGGCAGCAGACTGAGTTGCCCAAGCAGCCGAGTCGCGTTCTCAGTCACGGCATGAACAGCTCGCACTAGGCTATCGGCGAGTCTTGTAGCCGCTGCCTCCGAGAGTAATGCCGTTGAATATTGTATGTCAAACTCGAGGCCGGCTGGTGACGCAAGGACGTGGACGTTGATGTCGTACTCCGTCGGGTCCTCCGAGTCTAGCCCCTCGAGGGTGATCTCTGATGCCCCAGAGCCAGTCGCGCTTTGCCGCTTATACGATAAGATATTGTTGAATAGCGGCTGGCCTCTTGAAAGACCAAGTTCATGCTGGACAGAAGCCAGCGATATCCGCTGGTGCTCGAACGCCTCGGCAGACTGGCTTTGCACCTTACGGGCTATATCGGAGACTCTTGCATTCCAATTTAACAGCAGATGGCACACTAGCATATTAATCATCGGCCCTACTAGCTCTTGTACCCCCGGAATAGGTATATCACGGCCACTGGACAGGTTCCCAAAGCTGATGTTGTGGGAACCCGTCCAGGTTGCCAGTACTAGGGCCCAGGAGAGCTGGCAAATGCTAGCAATTGACACACCATATATATCCCGGAAACGGTGGACTAAAGTAAGGTCATTAATTTGCTTGGAGACATGACCAAGCTGTCCATGACCTTCTTGTAGCGGCTCTTGCGGTGGCAGAAGACACGGCTCGGCAGTACTCAGCAATGCCTTCCAGTACTGAAGATCGTCCTCTTTCTGTCTGCCTTCGAGGAAGGAGATGTAGGCACTGTAGTTGGAGCCTCCAGCTAGCAACTTATCCTCATAGGCGCCGATAAGGTTATCGATAATCAGGGCCATCGACGATGCATCTACTAGTGCGTGACTAATGTCGAAACGGCAGTAGACCTCGCCCGATGTTGTTGTTAACGTTGTTAGACGATGCGGCGGCCGTCGAAGGTCAGACAGGTCAAGCTCGGGTCTTGAAGCAAACCACTCAGCTACATCTTCATCTGCGATGCCGTCTGCAGTAAAGATATCTATCTCAGGCTGTTTTAGGACAATCTGAATGAAATCCTGACCCGGAAGGGGCTCCAGTAGTACAGTCCTAAGGATAGAGTGTCGCGGTACAACCTGATGCCATGCCCCAATTATCCTATCCACAGTAACCGGTCGTCTAGGGTCAGACGGTATGATGCGACAGGTTTGATGGATACAATAGGCCCGTGGTAGTTGCAGCTGGGTAAGTAGAATGCCTTGCTGGATTGGCGAACAGGGGAGAATATCTTCGACATCAGCACTGGAGACACCCATAGTAGGAAGGTACTGCCCCTCGATCAATGTCATATCACTGTCAGATAGGTGTGCAAGCGGGAAGTCGGTTGCCGTAGCTGTCCGTGTCGTTATGGCTAGTTCTTCCACGAGGTTCTTCACGGCTTTACTATACGCTCGAGTCCACTCTTGGATGAGCGACTGGTACCGCGTTTTGCGGTTAAACCGGACATTGACACACAGTTCACCTGCTTCCACGGTGGCAGAGATGTCGAGCACAGCAGAGATCTTGACCAGGTCGCCGACTGGTGAGATCGTGGTCATATCATCGTCATCGTTGTCGATACGGAACAGCGCGTCCTCTCGCTCCAGCTGCTGGAAACGCCCGAGATAATTAAAGACAATCTCAGCGGGGAGGTGACCCTCTCGGCCCCGAGGAGTGAGGAATTGACTGGCGAAGTAGGGCATACCGCGGCCAGGGGTACGCCGGCGTCGATCCTTTACTTGTCTAAGGATATCGATGGCGCTATTGGCCTTTGCTCCCGTCGGGATGTAAATTGGGACCATTGTTGTAAACCAGCCGACTGTCTCAGATAAGTCCGTTTCATCGTCCATAGCCTCACGGCCATGCCCCTCGGTGAACACAGGAGGAATAGGGCGATCACTAAAGTACTCTCGAAAGGATAGATAGAAAGCGGCTAATAGGATTTCAACTGGTTCGGTCTTGATGGCGGTATTCGCAGCCCCAGAGAGCAGCGAAGTCGTAGCAGGGTCGCACTTGGTCTGCAGACTAGAGACGCTGCTGGATATATCCTGACCAGGGGTAAGGCCCCAGTACTCCCAATTTGCTTTCGGAACCACTATGGGCAAAATATCAATCTCCTCGTCGACCAACCTGCTCACCGCCTGGCGTTGCCGCTCCACCCAGGTAGGGAAGGACAGACTACTTCGCAGTGGCCGGCCATGAACCAGAAGTTGTTCCAGGTCATGGAGAAGAATACGCCAGGACATGACGTCAATGACAAGGTGATGGGCAACTAAGTGAAGGATCTGGCTGTTCTGGCCATTCCGTCTGTCCTGCCTTTCGATCAAGTCGGCTGCAAAAACTGGGCCAGACTCGAGGTTTAGCGAGCCCTGGGACTGTGCGATAATGTGCTGTATAGACTGTGCTTCGGCGACCGTGTGTGAACGAAGACGGTAAGATCCGGCAACCTCCTTCTCAATCCACTGGTGCCAGCCATCTCCCTGACCGAAGCGAGCTCGGAGCATAGCATGCTTCGAGGCAACCGCGTCAAGGGCCCGAGCCACGTCTGCCAGTCTCAACGGACGTGTGACCTGGAGCGAGACTCCTTGATTAAACCGATATTCCCCATCAGCGCGTAGCCCATCAGCCGCAATATCCTCAAAATACATCTGTTGGATAGGCGAAAGCTGAAAAACACCGTCTGGTGTCCTCGATGAGTAGCCTGCGTCCTCGGTTATCTGTGACTCGGCTGCTAGCTCGCGGATTGTCTGCGAGTCTAGAACCTTACGCACAGTTACCAGTATACCGCGAGCCCGGCTAGCCGATACCACTTGCATTGCTGTGATCGAATCGCCGCCGAGACTGAAGAAATTGGTCGAGTACGTGATATTGCAGACCGGTATATCTAATACCTCGCTCCAGATTTGCCGCAGGTTTCTCTCAACGACTGTTGTCGATGCCTCATCCACATCTTCAGACTCCCCAGAGGTCAAGGGTATAACTTCCTCTTGTGATAATGATTGCAGCCAGCGAGTAAGCGCAAGCCGGTCCGTTTTCCCTGACATATTGACTGGTACAGCTGCTAAGGGGACCCATGCGCTGGGGACCATATAGTGTACTAGCTGCTGTGACAAGGCCTGCTGAACCTCACATAGCCGTAGTTTAGCGCTGCCCCGTTCCTCCTCAGGAACTTGTTGTACAGCCGTGTTTTGAAGACCTGCTGATGTCTCATCAAGGACGACAGTGGCGACAAGACGATCAGCGAGAGGTCCTTGTCGCATGTAAAGCACGACTGCATCATGCACTGGCTGCCTCTTTATGTGGTGCTCAATCTCGCCAATCTCGACACGCTGACCGCGAATCTTGATCTGTGTATCAATGCGGCCAAGGTAAATAAGTGACCCATCCCCATTCTGCTGTACGAGATCTCCAGTGCGATACATACGACGACCAAGTGTAAGACCGAGCTGCCGGATGAACGCAGGATCCGTGACGAAGGAGGCTGCCGTCTTGACAGGATCGTTTAAGTACCCACGAGCTAACAGCGGTCCCTCGATAAGAAGTTCGCCAAGCGCACCGAGTGGGACAAGTCGATCGGTGTTGGGCTTTACGATCCAGATCCCGCCAGCAATGGCGGTTCCTATATTCAAAGACAACGAGCTGTCCTGAATCTCCCTGCATGTCGAAGCGATAGAGCATTCCGATGGTCCATAACCATTTATTACAGTAGCATGTTGTATCCATTGATCAACAACCTTCGGCTGAACAGCTTCACCAACCAGTATTATCGTTCGTACACTCGGTGTAGGATGCACAAGTGCGGCCACCGTCGATGTCAAAGTTGCCATAGTAATTTCCGCTTCTATGAAGAAGGATGTAAGACGTTCTAGACGGTCCTGTTCAGATGGGATGCAGACACAGGCTCCAAAGGCAAGAGTCGTTATGACCTCTTGGATAGCAGCGTCGAAGGTATATGCTGCAAACTGCAGTATCCGATCATTGGACTGTACACCGTACGCGTCTCCGTGGCCGCGGATGCTAGTTGCTAGGGCGCCATGCTCGAGCACCACACCCTTAGGAATGCCAGTGCTTCCGGAGGTATAGATAACCCAAGCAACATTTTCGGGTCGCACGGTTGTGCATGGCTTAGCAGATTGTGTCACCTTCGGGGTTGTTTCGAAGAATGACTCAACGACGAGCAGCTGTGTATCCAGCTCTCCAAGCCGCCGCTCTTGGCTGCGGTCAATAAGAATGAGGGGTGCAGCTGTGTCCTTGATAATGACCTCAATGCGGGCTAGCGGATGTTGCACACCAAGAGGAACTACAGCACCACCGGCACGCAGGATAGCTAATATAGCCACCACAGCCCACTTCGATTTATCCATACACAAGCCCACTATTACCTCTGGACCTACTCCCCCTCGCTCGATTAAGTGGTGGGCAAGCCGACGGCTAGTATCGTCTAGCTCTCTGTATGTCATGTCGCCATCCCAGGCAGCTATAGCCAACGCCTCTGGTCGTGCAGTCATTTGGTCCACCACCAGTTCGTGGATGCAACGGTCGACTCGTAACGACATAGATTCGTTCCATTTGCATAGCTGCGTAGAGTCTTCTGTCGATAAGAGTTGTAGCTGAGCTAGTGGCTGCTCTGTATCTGTATGTTGCGCTAGCTGTTGAACTATATGGCTGAATTGGTTAATCAAACGCTGTGCATTTTCGGCTGCAAAAACTGTGCTGTCGTAGTGTAGTTCAACACTGACATCTCTTGAATCCTGGCCCACCGTACACTCAACTGTCAGTGCTTGTGCGTGGAAAGCGTTCATAGAGCTGGATTCACTTTCTATGTCCATATTGAACAGCGGTGTTGCTGACTCGCTTTCTGCAGCCGGTTGAACTACAAAGATGTGGCCGGGGTCGAAATCTGGTCCTAGGTTTGGAACCATACGCCGGATGTTTTGAATACCGGTGTGCTCATACGGGATCATTTCGGTAGCCCGGTCTTGGACATTAACAAGGAAGTCTTGCACAGTTTGGTCCCGAGTTGAGATGTAGAAAGGAACGGTCGTAATAGTCGGCCCTACAAGGTCCATGATACCATCCACGGGGGCCATACGACCGGAAAGCACGACGTTAATGACTGCTTCATCAGAGCCGGTGTTGGTGGCAACTAGGAGGGCCCAAGCAGCGCGTAATAGTATAAACATTGTAGCCCGGCCCGCTATAGGGATACTGAGTTGCGTATGTAATGCCTCGCGAGGGTTAACAACGTGCTGTTCAGACGGCAATTCAGGATAACGAGTCCAGTTCGCTCCTTCGAAGTGCTTCCGCCAGAACGTTGCCGTATGATCCTTGTCTTTTCGGGCTAAGTAGCCGATGAAGCGCGACACCGGTACCGTTACCGGGGCTGAAAGTGCGTTGCCTCTCAATAGCTGGCCAAGCATCTCCATCATCTTAGCCATACTCCAGCCGTCGTAGATACTATGATGCACAGTCCATAGAAAGTATCGATGAGTCCCATTCTCTAGAATCGCTGTGCGGCTAAGAGCGCCGCCGTAGGTGATAGGGGTATCTCGATCCGTAGCGAGGTATCCCTCTAGTGATATTCCGTCTTGCCAGACTGGCGTTTCCCGTACCACAACTTGTAACGCGGTAGCCTTCACAGATGGGATGATACGGGTCCGCAAGATAGGGAGAATTTCGGTCAGTCGTATCCATGCCGCCTTCATCTCATGAGTGGAGAGGTCATGTAGCTTGAAAACACGTTGGACAACGTAAGCTTCAGGATGTTGTGCGGTAATAGCCATCATTCCGGCCTGTAATGGACTGCAGGGGTAGATATCCTCGATCTGATCAGCAGATATACCACACTGCGCTGCAATATCTGCCAAAAGTTGCGATTTTGCCGCGGCATCGGCCCCAGTAAGCTCTGGCCACAGACTCAACGGATCTGGGTCTTCTTCATCCGTGGAGCCGCTCTCCTGCATCTGCTTCTCTTCTATGGCCTCTGCTAAGTCCTCAAGACGGGGCCACTGGAAGATGTCAGCTACAGAGAGGGGAATGTTCTGAGCGCGAGCCACCGCCGTCAGCTTCATAGCCGCAACGGAGTCTCCCCCAAGTCGGAAGAAGGAGTCGTTAATGCCTACTTCTTCCGTGGTAAGCATTAGTGCGGTGGTATATAGACTCTGAAGTTTCTGTTGCATAGAGGTAGTGGGCGCCTGCCTGTTGTTCAAGCTAGAGAAGCCGCTTAGAGTATCGCGTGGTAGTAACTCGAGCTGGTCCCGAATGGCGCGGCGATCAAGTTTTCCAGACGCGTTGATAGGGAACTTCGAGACTAGTAGGAATGCCGTAGGTATCATGTAACCCGGCAGAACCTGGCCGAGGTCGGCGTCCAATCTGTCGAGGGCCTCGCGCGTGGTATGATTGATCTGCGAGGGACTGTGCAACTCAAGCACTTGGTGGGTAGGAGAAAGCTTAGCCTCGGGAAGAGCATATTCGATAACAGCCACGAGCATAAGTGGTCCGTCATGGTCCTCGCCTGCTGGACGCACAACGTCGACGACAGCTTCGCGTGCATCTCGCAGTAAGTTAACGATATGGCTTTCGATCTCGCCAACTTCCACACGCTGGCCACGGATCTTGACTTGCGTATCCTGGCGACCTAGATAGCAGAGCGATCCGTCCATATTCTGTTGCACTAAGTCGCCAGTGCGATACATGCGCCGGCCCGGGCTAAGGCCAAGCTCTTGAACAAACATAGGATCCATTACAAATGCTGTCGCCGTCTTGATAGGGTCATTGAGATAGCCCCTGGCTAGCAGCGGCCCCTCGATAAGCAGCTCGCCGGGTGACCCGAGCGGAACTAGTCTCATATCGGCCGGATTCACAACCCACGTTCTGGCGGTAATCCCCCTTCCTATGTTCGAAGCCTCTGAACTGTGTTGGACCTTGTGACATGTGGAATGTATGCAGCATTCGGAAGGTCCATAACCGTTTATGATATTCGCGTACCTTATCCAGTGGTCGACAACCTTGAAGAAGATCAGCAAAAGTCAAAACAAGAAGGGGAAAAGAAAAAAAGAAAAGAAAAAAAGAAAAACAAGTTGACAACCTTTACTGGAAGAGCTTCACCTCCCACGATCAAAGTTTGCAATGTCGGGACATCCTGCGGTTGAATAAGTGCCGCTACGGTCGGCGTAAGGATAGCTAGAGTGATTTCCGCTTCTGATAGATATGGAACCAGCCGGTTCATTCGATCATGCTCAGACGGAACACAGAGGCATGCGCCAAAAGCAAGGGTTGCTATGACGTCTTGGATAGCAACGTCGAAGGTATACGCGGCGAACTGCAATACACGATCATGGGAGTGCATTCGCATTCCAAACTCAGCTCCGTGGGCAAGGATGCTTGTGGCGAGGGCACCGTGGTCGAGTGTAATACCCTTAGGTGTGCCGGTACTGCCGGATGTGTAGATAACCCAAGCTACGTTGTCGGGTTGTACGGATGTTGAGGGCTTGGCAGATAAGTCATTCATTCCCATCCACTTCGCTGGGGCCGCGTCGAAGAAAGAGTCAACGGCGAGCAAAGACACACGTCCCACTAGCTGTTTCAACCGCTGCTCATGATTCCGATCAATTAGGATAAGGGGCGAGCCTGTATCTTGAATGATGCCCTCAATACGGGCAAGAGGATGCTGGACTCCGAGAGGGACAACAGCGCCGCCGGCGCGGAGAATAGCCAGCATAGCTACCACAGCCCATTTTGACTTATCCAAACATAGAGCAACCATAACTTCTGGGCCCACCCCTTGGTCGATAAGGTAGTATGCTAGCTGTTGGCTGGCATTGTTTAATTCGCCGTATGTCATCTCACCGTCCCAGGCGCTAATAGCCGGCGCCGCTGGCTGGCTGAGCATCATGTCAAGCACCAGGTCATGCAGGCAGCGCTCGAGTGGTGGTGGTACGGACGAGTTCCAGTTGCATAATTTTGTGCGGTCCTCCACGGTGAGCAATTGGAGCTGCGCAAGTGACTTGTTCGTCGCTGCGTCTTGCGCTAGCTGTTGGACTATATGACTGAACTGAGCAAGCAAGTGTTTCGCGTCGTCAACTGGCAGTACAGCACGGTCAAAGCGTACTTCGATCCCTACATCGCCTGTGTCCTGACCACCCACCGTACATTCGACTGTCAGTGCATAGGCGTCAAAGGCGTCCAAAGAGGTAGCTTCACGCTCCATATCCATTTTGAACATTGGTGAGATTGCCGACTCGCCCTCTCCAGCAGGCTGGACAACAAAAGTGTGGCCTGGGTCGAACTCCGATCCAAGGCCAGGAACCATGGCGCGAATGTTCTGGAGACCAGTATGTTCATATGGGATCATCTTTGTAGCGCGGTCATGTATGGTTTCAAGGAAGTCGCGTACAGACTGGTTCCTCGAGGCAGAGACGTAAAAAGGGACTGTTGTGACAGTCGGTGCCACAAGGTTCATGATACCTTCCACAGGGGCCATGCGGCCGGAGAGAACGACATTGATAACTGCTTCGTCAGTGCCGGTATTAATAGCGACCAGTAGGGCCCAGGCGGCTCGGAGTATTGTCGATATTGTCGCAGATCTCACAGTCATTAGAGGGACGTGGAGCTGACTTTGTAATGTGTCTCGCGGTTTGACCTGGTATTGTGGAGATGGTAAGGCCGGATAGCGAGTCCAGTTTGCGCCTTCGAAATGGCTCTGCCAGAAACTCGCGATTTGATTCGTATCCTGCCGGGCCAAGTAGCCGATGAAGCGGGAGACCGGTACCGGGGATAAAGGCATTTGTCCCCTCAATACTTGTGAAAGCATTTCCATCATCCTAGCTACACTCCAACCATCATAAACACTATGGTGTGTTGTCCATATAAAGTACCGGTATAATCCATCATCTATAATCGCTGTACGGTTGAGTGCACAGCCATAGGTAATGGGATTGGCCCGATCTGTAGCCAGGTAATCCTCTAATGATAATAATGCCTCCTCTTGCCAGATCGGGGCTTCCCGTATTACAATCTGCAGCGCATCAGCCTGAGCTGAAGCTGAGGGGATAATGCGAGTCCGCAAGATGGAGGCAATATCGGTCAGCTGTGTCCATGCAAGCTTCAGCTGCTCGGTGGACAGATCGGCCTGTAGTTTGAAGACACGTTGAATAACGTAAGCCTCAGGACGTTGTGCGGTAATAGCCATCAGTCCGGCCTGCATTGGGCTGCATGGGTAGACATCCTCGATCTGGTCAGCAGAAACGCCGCATTGTGTAGCAATATCTGCTAACAGTCGTGCTCGCATCGTGCCGACGGTTTGGTCGTTGTTCTGATTGTCGTTCTGAGCGAGCTCTGGCCATAGACTCAGTGGGGTCGGGTCTTCATTGAAGACGCCATTCTCGTAACTCTTCTGTTCCATAAACTTTGCGAGATCTCCAAGACGGGGCCAATGGAAGATATCAGCCACGGAGAGGGGGATACTCCGTGCGTGAGCTACTGCCGTCATCTTCATAGCTGCGACAGAGTCTCCACCGAGTCGGAAGAATGAACTATTGATTCCCACGGCTTCTCGCGCAAGTTCTAGTACTGTGGTAAAAAGGCTCTGTAGCTCCCGTTCCATAAGAGTAGTTGGTGCCTGCTTGATTGACTCAGCGAAACCGGAGAAGCTACCCACCGCGTCGCGGGACATTGATAGTAGTTGCTGGCGGACGGCGCGTCGGTCAAGTTTACCAGAGGCGTTGATCGGCAGCTTAGATACTAGCAGGAAGGCCGCAGGAACCATATAAGCCGGGAGAACGTGTCCGATATCAGTATCCAATCTTTCTAGGGCGTCGCATGCGGCGTCAGTAAGCTGCGAGGGATCATACAGCTTTAACCCCTCGTCGCTAGAGAGAGGTCCAGCATGATCATATTCGATGACGGCCACTAGCATAAGTGGTGAGTCTTGCGTTTCACCCGCTGGGCGAACTAAGTCGACAACGGCTTCGCGTGCTTCCGGAAGCAGACGAACGATTTGACTTTCGATTTCGGCGATTTCTACCCTCTGTCCACGGATCTTGATCTGTGTGTCGATACGGCCGAGGTAGACTACTATGCCGTCCTCACTCTGCTTTACTAGATCGCCAGTGCGGTACATACGACGGCCGTCGCTGGAGTTGAGACCGAGCTCCTGGATAAACGGAGGATCTACCACAAAGGACTTCGCCGTCTTGGCAGGGTCGTGTAGGTACTCCCTCGCCAGCAGTGGGCCTTCAATAAGCAGCTCGCCCGGCGCACCGAGGGGAACAAGTTGTCCGATGCTGTCTGGGTTCACGACCCAGAACCCACCTGCCAGCGGCTTTCCAATATTGAGAGCCTCCGCATCACTCTGCAACTTGTTGGCTGTTGTCCAAATAGAGCTTTCTGAGGGGCCGTAGGCATTTATGACAGTAGTCCGTTGTTGTATCCATCGATCAACCACCTTTGGTTGGACGACTTCACCTGTTAGAATCATTGTTCGTACTCTCGGGCTATCTTGCTGAATGAATGCAGCTACTGTGGATGTTAAAGTTGCTATAGTAACACCCGAATCCATCAAGAATGAAGGAAGTCGTTCCATGCGATCCTGCTCAGAGGGAATACAGACACAAGCGCCAAAGGCAAGAGATGTCATAATCTCTGAAATTGACACATCAAAAGTGTAGGCTGCGAATTGCGATAGGCGGTCGTGAGGCTGTATATCAATTGCAGGTCCGTGGGCAAGAATGCTTGTGGCAAGGGCACCATGTTCGAGCACAACGCCCTTAGGTACACCAGTGGAACCTGAAGTGTAGATAACCCAAGCCACGTCTTCGGGTCGTACAGATGGAGACTGAGATATTACTGCCGAGGACGCTGGAGTTCCGTTGAAGAACGCCTGGATGGCAAGCAGCTGCGTATGAGCTGTCAACGATGCTAGCCGCTGCTCGTGCTTGCAGTCAACAAGCACAAGTGGCGTGGCCGTATCTTGAATGATGGCCTCTATACGGGCAACCGGATGCTGCACACCAAGAGGAACAACGGCGCCGCCGGCGCGAAGGATAGCCAACATAGCCACAACTGCCCACTTCGACTTATTCATACACAAGCCGATCATCGTCCCTCGTACCCCTCGGTCAACTAGGTAGGAGGCTAGACGAAGACTGGCTTCGTCGAGTTGTCTATACGTCATCTCCCCATTCCATGAGCTGATAGCCAGTGCTTCCGGCTGGACGGCTACTCGGTCCAGAACCAATTCGTGAACACAACGTTGTACACGTGGTGGCATAACGGAGTTCCATTTACGTAGCTGCGCCACATCCTCATCTGGCAACAGATTAAGCTCTCCAAGTGGCCGATCCGCGTTCTCAGAGATAATGCGGACGCCTCGCACTAAGCTCTCGACTAGTTTTATAGCTGCTGCTTCAGAGAATACTGCAGTCGAATATTGAATCGTGAATTGAAGGTCGGTTGGTGAGGCCTCTATGTTGATGTGTATATCATATTCCGTTGGATCTTTTGAATCCAAGGCCTCGAGAGTAATTGCTACTGGCCCAGAGTCAGACGAAGTCGAGACTTGTCGTTTATACGACAGGGTACTATTGAATAGCGGCTGGTTTCTTGAAAGGCCAAGCTCGTGCTGGATAGATGCTAGCGATGCTCTCTGATGTTCAAAAGCTTCAGCAGATTGGCGTTGTAGCTTACGAGCTATATCTGATATTGTTGTTGTTGCGCTCCAATCCAGATAGAGATGGCAGACGAGCATATTGATCATAGGTCCCACTAGATCTTGTACGCCCGGAATATGGATATCGCGACCGCTCGATAGGTTTCCAAAGCTAACATTGTTCGATCCCGTCCAGGTTGCTAGAACTAGAACCCAAGATAGTTGACAGATGCTGGCAATTGATACGCTGTGACTATCTCGGAAGCGGTGGAGCGTGGTAAGATCATCAAGCCGCTTAACGATATGACCAAGCTGCGCCTGTGTAGCATCATGTTCCGGCTGTTGCGGGGACAAAAGGCAGGGCTCGGCGTTAGCCAGCAACGATTTCCAATACTTTAAATCATCCTGTTGCTGTCTGCCCTCGAGGAACGCGACGTAAGCACTGTAAGCAGAGCCGCCAGCGGACGGCAGCTCGTCTCCGTACGCGCCGACGAGGTCTCGCATGATCAGGGCCACCGATGAGGCGTCTACTAATGCATGGCTAATATCGAAGCGGCAGTACACGTTCCCTGTACTCGTTGTCAGGATTATCAGGCGGTGAGGAGGGCGACGAAGGTTCGTAATGTCAAGGATTGGCTGCGATGCGAGCCACTCAGCTGCATTCCCATCTGTAACATGCTCTCCATTTGCAAGACCATCCAAACTAACAATTTCGATATCAGGCTGTTTCAGAACAACTTGGATAAACTTGTCCTGACCCGGGAGAGGCTCCAGCAACACAGTCCTGAGGATAGAGTGTCGCGCCACAACTTGATGCCATGATCCGATAAGACGTTCAACGCTGACTGGGCGCGCGTTGGAAGGCAGGATGCGGCAGGTTTGATGGATACAGTAGGTTGACGGCGATTTTAGCTGGGTGAGCAGAATACCTTGCTGTATTACTGAACATGGAAGGATATCTTCAACGTCAGTAGTCGATGAGAGGCCCATAGTAGTAGTTAGGTATTGCCCTTCGATTAACGCCCAGTCGCTATCGGATAGGCGGGCAAGTGGGAAATCGGTCGCCGTGGCTATCGGTGGAGTTATGGATAGCTCCTTTACCAGCCTCTTCACCGTGCTACGGTATGCTTCGACCCATTTCCGGATAGCTGACTGATGTCGTGATTGTTGACTAAAGCGGACTTTAATGCGTAACTCGCTAGCCTCTATAGTCATAGAGACGTCGAGGGCGGTGAAGAGCTTAACCAGAGGGCCAAATTGCGATGACGCACTGGTATCATCTGTCTCGACATGGAACAGGGCGTCTTCCCGCTCGAGCTGCTGAAATCTTCCGAGATAGTTGAAGATGATCTCAGCCGGGCCGTGACGTGCAAATTTCTCTCGCCCATGACCGGTCAGGAAACGACTGCTAAAGTACGGCAAGCCCCGACCAGGAACACGACGGCGCTGGTCCTTTACCTGCCTGAGAACTTCAACGTCGCTGTTGCTGGCTCCTAACGGTACGTGAATCGGGGTCATTGTTGTAAACCAGCCAACCGTATCAGAAAGGTCTATCTCGGCATCTACCTCGCGACCATGTCCTTCGGTGAAGACGGCAGGAACAGGTCGATCCGTAAAGACTTCTCGGAAGGAAATAAGAAGGCCAGCCAGCAATATCTCAACTGGCTCAGTCTTAAGGGCGGCGTTTGCATGGCCTGACAACAGTGAAGTTGTGGTAGAGTCACACTTTATCTCGATGCTAGAGAGACTAGCATATATGTCCTGTCCGGGTGTAAGGCCCCAGTAGTCCCAATTCGTCGCCGGCACTGCTACCGGTAAGGTATCTGCCAGCAAATTGTCCGCTGTCTTGTCCATCTCGCTGACGAACCTGTTCAGCGAGTCGCGTTGTCGCTCAAGCCACACAGGGAACGACAGACTACTTGGGTTTGGTAGCTTGCGGTGTAATAGGAGCTCTTCCAAATCTCGTATCAAAATGCGCCAGGATACGAGATCAATGACAAGGTGATGAGCGACTAAGTGGAGGACCTGCCTACCCTGCCTATCCTGTCTTTCGATAAAGTCGACTGCGAAAACTGGGCCATGTGCGAGGTCGAGTGAGGCTTGTGAATTTTCGATGATGTGCTGCATAGATTCAACATCAACGGCCTCATGCACCTGGAGACAGTAACTCCCTTGAACATTCTTCTCTATCCATTGCTGCCAGCCGTATTCCTGACTGTGGCGGAATCTAGCTCGAATCATAGCGTGCTTCGTGACCACAGCATCCAGTGCCCAAGCCAAGTCTACCAGCTCTATCCGCTGTGTAGTGTAGACTGAAACCGCTTGGTTAAACCGGTAATCCATGTCAGCACGGAGTCCGTCTCCCGATATATCGTCAAAGAACATCTGTTGAATGGGGGATAACGCAAAGACACCCTCTGGTATCCTTGCTACGTGGCTCGTATCTTCCTCGCTTTTCTGCGCATGCGCTGCTAGCTTAGGAATTGTCTGGTAGTCTAAAACCTTCCGCACAGTTATCACAATACCACGGGCCCGGCTAGCAGACACGACCTGCATTGCAGTAATTGAGTCACCACCGAGACTGAAGAAATTAGTCGAGTAAGTCACTAGATGCAGCGGCACGTCTAGCACTTCGGACCATATCTGTCGGAGTTGTCGCTCGATGGTCGTCGCTGATGTTTCATCGACATATACATGTTCAGTTTCCCCAGCACTACTTAAGGCCGCAGTCTCTTCTGGCGACAATGATTGTATCCAGCGACCAAGTCCAATGCGGTCCGTCTTCCCTGACGTGTTCGTAGGCACGGCTGCCAAGGGTATCCAGACACTTGGCACCATGTAATGCATTACCAGTTGCGAGAGGCCATGCTGTACCTCGCGCAACCAAGTGCTATCCTTCTGATCTTCAGGAACCCGCTGGATGGTGGTATTTTGATGACGGCCGACTGCTAATGCATCATTCTGGACGACTATGGCAATGAGACGACCAGCCAGAGCACCGTGGTGCATATATACCACGACTGCGTCATGCACACCTGCCTGCTGTCGTATGTGGTACTCAATCTCACCGATTTCCACACGCTGACCTCGGATCTTAACTTGCATGTCCCGGCGACCCAGGTAGGTTACTGTCCCATCCCAATTTTGCTGCACTATATCGCCAGTGCGGTACATGCGGCGGCTGCTGGGACTGAGACTGAGATGCTGAATAAATGAAGGGTCTGATATAAAGGAGGCTGCCGTCTTGATGGGGTCGTTCAAATATCCGCGTGCCAGTAGTGGTCCCTCGATAAGTAGCTCACCAGATGTACCGATTGGAACTAATTGTCTGACGCTCTCCGGATTTACTACCCAGAACCCACCGGCAAGTGGCTTCCCTATATTAGTAGCATCTGAACTATCCTCGATCTTCTTACATGTCGTCCATATTGAGGCTTCCGAGGGACCATAGGCGTTTATGACAGTAGCTTGTTGTATCCATTGATCCACAACCTTTGGTTGCACCGCTTCGCCGGTCAGAACCACCGTCCGGATCGTCGGGATATCGTTCGGTTGGACCAACGCTGCTACAGTTGATGTCAATATAGCGATAGTGATTTTTTCCTCTGATAGGAAAAGTGCAAGCCGGTTGGTTCGATCGTCCTCAGATGGCACACAAATACATGCACCGCACAAAAGTGGCGTCATGATCTCTGCAATAGACACATCAAATGTGTACGCTGCGAACTGCGAGAGTCGGTCTCCAGGCTTTATTCCAATGGCGGGACCATGGGCGAGTATGCTTGTTGCGATGGAGGCATGCTCAAGCATAACACCCTTGGGTGTGCCGGTGCTACCAGAAGTATAAATAATCCAAGCTATATGATCGGGCTGTACAGATGTGCACGGCTCTGTGGACGTTATCGGCTCTGCGGTGAGCGAAACCGTATCGAAGAAAGAATCAACGGCAAGCAGTTGTGTATCGGCTAGCTCTAACAGCCTTCGTTCGTGGCCACGGTCAACCAAAACGAGCAGAGCAGCCGTGTCCTTGATGATGACCTCGATACGGGCAACCGGATGATGTACACCAAGAGGAACAACAACGCCGCCGGCGCGGAGGATAGCGAGCATAGCGACGATTGCCCACTTAGATTTATCCATACACAGGCCGACCATAATTTCTGGGCCTATGCCTCGTTCGACTAGGTAGCAGGCCAACTGACGGCTACTCTGCTCCAAGTCGCCATATGTCATGTTGCCGTCCCAAGCACTGATAGCTAACGATGCTGCCGGATGGCTGACCATGTTTTCGAGGATAAGTTCGTGGACGCAGCGTTCCACGCGTGGCGGCATGACTGAATTCCACTCGCACAACTGTGTCTCTTCCTCTACCGACACTAGTCTGAGCTGTCCCAAAACCGAATCTCCATTGTCGCACACAGAACCCACGGTATGGACTAAACTGTCGGCAAGACTTGTAGCCGTCGCCTCAGAGAACACTGCTGTTGAATACTGCATATTAATATTGATACTAGTCGCCGCCGCATCGATATTAATGTGAAGATCGTACTCTGTGGGATCGTCCCAGGCCAGACCCTCGAGAGCAATTGCTGCTGCTGGCCCGGAACCAGTCGAAGCCTGTCGCTTGTACGACAAGGTGCTGTTAAACAGTGGTTGATTTCTTGACAGACCAAGCTCGTGCTGGATTGAAGCTAGTGACGTCCTCTGATGCTCGAAGGCTTCAGTGGACTGACTCTGTAGTTTACGAGCTACATCAGAGACTCTTGCGCTCCAATCCAGAGACGAGTGGCAGACAAGCATATTGATCATCGGGCCTACCAGCTCTTGCACCCCCGAAATGGGGACATCACGGCCACTCGATAGGTTGCCAAAGCTGACATTATGCCACCCCGTTCGCATCGCGAGCACTAGAGCCCATGACAGCTGGAAGATACTTGCTATGGAAATACCGTATTTGTCCCGGAAGTGGTGGAGTTTAGCAAGATCTTGGATCCGAGTGGAAACCTTCTTAATAAGTGCCTGTTCTTTGGTATCATGTAGAGGGTCTTGCGGCGGCAGGAGACACGGTTCAGCATCGGTTAGTAGTGAGGTCCAGT
This sequence comes from Nectriaceae sp. PG4201, assembly GCA_023628695.1. Classification (NCBI taxonomy): domain Eukaryota; kingdom Fungi; phylum Ascomycota; class Sordariomycetes; order Hypocreales; family Nectriaceae; species Nectriaceae sp. PG4201. The sequence goes on along the minus strand of JAMAKE010000107.1, from coordinate 31,406 downwards.
ACTTGAGATCGTTCTGTGAATCTCTCCCCTCGAGGAAAGCAACATAGGTACTGTAGTTGGAGCCACCTCCAAGAGGCCGCAGGTCGCCCGCATACGCGGCGATGAGGTCTCTCATAATCAGGGACACCGACGAGGCGTCTACTAGCGTATGGCTTATATCAAAGCGGCAATAGACCTGTCCCGTAGTTGTCGTTAGCACTGTAAGAAGATGGGGAGGCCGGCTAAGGTCTGAGACGTTAAGTGGCGGCCGTGAAGCAAGCCAATCAGCAGCAGCAGCTCCTTCTGCAACGCCGTCTACACTGAGAATAGCTATCCCAGGCTGCCTTAACACAATCTGGATGAACTTCTCCCGGCCTGGTAGCGGCTCCAGCAGGACACTTCTAAGGATAGAATGCCGCGCCACGACCTGTCTCCAAGCTTCGATAAGCCGATCTGCGCTGACTGGGGTTGCAGGATCAGATGGTAGGACACGGCATGTCTGGTGGATACAGTAGGTCGACGGTGCCTGCAGCTGAGAAAGCAGGATACCTTGCTGGATCGGCGAGCAGGGGACAATGTCTTCGATTTCGGTAGTAGATGAGAGACCAATAGTAGGGAGATATTGCTCTTCAATTGTTGCCATATCGCCATCAGATAGCTTTGCAAGTGGGAAGTCAGTTGCCGTAGCTACAGGCTCCGCTGTGGTCAACTCATTGATGAGGCTCTTTATAGTCTGACCATAGACTTTGACCCATTGCTGGATAGCTGACTGGTGCCGTGACTGACGGCTGTAGTGCACGGTGATATCTAACTCCCCTGCTTCTATAGTGATGGAAACGTCGAGAGCAGCGAAAAGCTTAACTAGACCACCAACTCGCGAGGTCATGCTTGAATCGTCATCATCGTCAAAGCGGAATAGAGCATCTTCCCGTTCCAACTGCTGAAATCGTCCAGTATAGTTGAACATGATCTCGGCCGGGCTATGTCCCACAAATTGCTCCTTTCCACGAGCGGTCAGGAAGCGAGTACCGAAGTAGGGTACACCGTGACCAGGGATACGTCGCCGCTGATTCTTGACCTTCTTGAGCACGTCAACGGCACTGATGGTGTTGGCTCTTCCTAACGGTATGTGAATTGGGGTCATTGTGGTGAACCAACCGATCGTTTCGGATAGGTCTGTGTCGTCATCCATAGCTTCACGGCCATGCCCCTCAGTAAAGACAGCAGGCACAGAACGATCTGGAAAGACGACTTGGAAGGAGATAAATAGGGCAGCTAGTAATATCTCAACTGGCTCGGTCTTGAGTGCAGTATTAGAGTCACCAGTGAGTAACGAGGTCGTCTCAGGATCGCATTTCGCCTGGACACTGGTGCGACTGGCATAATTCTCCCGGCCGGATACAAGGCCCCAGTAATCCCAATTTGTCGTCGGTACAGCCATCGGCAATGTGTCAAGATTATGCTCAAACCTGCTTAGTGATTGTCGTTGCCGCTCCAACCATGTCGGGAACGATAGACTGCTTGGGTTCGGCAGTTTGTGACGGACGATGACCTCTTCTAGATCTCGCAGGAGAATACGCCAGGACACGAGATCAATAACAAGGTGGTGGGCGACCAAGTGGAGGACCTGCCTGTCCTCCCGTTCAATCAAGTCGGCTGCAAAGACTGGGCCATGCTCGGGGTCAAGGGACGCCTGGGATTGTGCGACAATATTTGGGAACTCTGTACCGACGGCCGTATGTGAGCGAAGACGGTAAGACCCAGTAACCTCCTTCTCTATCCACTGCTGCCAGCCCTGTTCTTGATACCGAAAACGAGCTCGGAGCATAGCATGCTTCGCGACGGCCATGTCCAATGCCCGAGCTAATTCTGTTAGCTGTATCCGGCGTGTAATATGGAGCAGGACTCCTTGATTGTAGCAATGCTCGTCATCAGCGCGAAGTCCATCTGCAGCTATACCCTCAAAGTACATCTGTTGAATAGGTGACAGTGCAAAGGCGCCGTCGGGCACAGCTGCATAGCCTGTATTGTCGGCTGCCTGCGATTGGGCTGCCAGCTCTGGGATTGTCTGAAAATCCAGAACCTTGCGTACTGTGATGTGGATTCCTTGGGCGCGACAAGACGAAACCACCTGCATTGCTGTGATGGAGTCACCACCGAGACTGAAGAAGCTACTTGAATACGTCACGCTAGACAGTGGCACATCCAAGACTTGGCTCCAAATTTGCCGCAGCTGTTTCTCGACGGTTGTCACCGACTTCTCGTCCACGTCATCAGCCCCTCCAGCACTGGTCAGAGTTACAATCTCATCTGACGATAACGACTCCATCCATAGAGTCAACGCGCGCCGGTCTGTCTTGCCAGACTGGTTCATGGGCATCGCTCCTAAGGGGATCCAGACACTCGGGACCATATAGTGCATCACCTGCTTCGCCAGACCGTGCTGTAGCTCACGTAACCGTAGTTGAGCACTCTCTTTCTGGTCTTCAGGAATACGTTGGATAGCGGCGCTCTGAGGGCGGTCAACTGACGACACCTCACCCAGGTTAACGGCAGCGATGAGGCGATCAGTGAGAGGACCTTGTCGCATATAAAGAATAACTGCGTCATGCACATCTGCCTGCTTGCCTATATGGTACTCAATCTCACCGATTTCGACACGTTGGCCGCGGATCTTGATCTGTGTGTCAATACGGCCGCGGTAGGTCAGCGTGCCATCTGTGTTCTGTTGCACAAGATCACCAGTACGGTAAAAACGGCGGCCGGGACTGAGACCCAGGTCGTTGACAAAAGTAGGGTCCGTCACAAAGGCCTTTGCGGTCTTGACAGGGTCATTCAGGTAGCCCCTTGCCAACAGTGGGCCTCCAAGCAGCAGCTCACCTGGCGCACCAAGTGGCACAAGTTGCCCAACATTAGACGGGTTCACAACCCAAGTCTCACCAGCGATGGCAGTACCTATGTTCAGAGCTGTCGAACTATTCAGGACCTTCCCACAGGTCGAATGAATACAGCACTCGGATGGTCCATAGGCGTTTATAATGGTGGCGTGCTCCATCCATTGATCGACGACCTTGGCTTGGACAGCCTCACCCATTAAGATTATGGTCCGCACTGTTGGAGTTTCCTGTGGACGAATCAAGGCAGCCACAGTAGACGTGAGCGTTGCTATAGTGACTTTCGCGTCTGCCAGAAAGTGTGAGAGTCGGTCCATGCGGTCCTCTTCGGAAGGAATGCAGGTGCACGCGCCAAAAGCAAGGGCCGTTATGATCTCTTGGATAGCCGCATCGAAGGTAAATGCTGCGAATTGCAAAAGACGGTCGTAAGACTGAATATTGAGTCTGCCGCCATGAAATAGGATACTCGTGGCGAGGGATCCGTGTTCGAGCATAACACCTTTGGGCGTTCCAGTACTGCCAGAAGTGTAGATGACCCAAGCTACATTCTCAGGCCGTACGGATGGACAAGGCTCGTTGGGCAGTATGGTCACCAAAGCCGGCTCATTGAGGAAAGAATCAATAGCGAGTAGCTGTGTCTGGGCCCCTAGCTCTGCTAACCGCCGTTCGTGACGTCGGTCAACAAGTATAAGTGGTATAGCTGCGTCCTTGACAATGCCCTCGATGCGGGCCAGCGGATTTTGCACTCCAAGAGGCACGACACCACCGCCGGCGCGAAGGATGGCAAGCATACTAACGACTCCCAACTTTGACTTCTCTAAGCACATGCCGACCATAACTTCTGGGCCTACGCCTCGCTCGACCAGATGATAAGCTAGCCGCCGGCTGGCTTCCTCTAACTCGCCGTACGTCATCTTGCCATCACACGAGCTGACTGCGAGGGCTCCTGGCTGGGCCGCCATCCGTTCCAGCACCAGGTCGTGGACGCAGATTTCGAGTCGTGCCGGCGTGGTCGAATTCCACTTGATAAACGCATCTCGGTCTTGGACACCATGACTTGGAAAGTCGCGGATCAACATGCCCGCTCCGTTCAGTAAAAATGTGACTGCGTCTTCAAATGCCGCCATCTGTGCCCTTGCAACTGGCCCGGCTATTCGGGAAGCCCAGTACTCGACACTCAAGTCGATCCGTTCTTCGTTGAACCTCACATTGGCTGTTAGGTCAAACTGTTTGTTTCGTCAGCACAGCATCGAATCCACAAGGAGGAGCGTCTTACGTCTGCCGCGCTTGTCCTCGCGTCCAAGGTCATGTGAGTTCCTTCTGTGAAGATATGGCTGTTTGATCCTTCTCGTTCAATCGAGAGCAAAGTGTTTCCAAGCCGTTTCAACGATCGCGTCTTTGCCACAGCCAAGTCAGCAATGGGTATGTTCTGGAATGGTAAGCCGTCCTGCCAATCCCGCTTCGCCAACTCTAGTGCATCAGCTACACTAGTCTCCGGGTTCAGTGCCAGGGAGAATGGTAAGGTGTTGATGAAAGGTCCCACAGTCGCCTCGGCGCCATCCACATCGCTGTTGCGTCCAGAGACAATGTACGAGAAAGTAATGGTGTCGGAGAGAGTTATGCGTCGAATAGCGAGTGCCCACGCGATGTGAAACAGGTTTGCCGGAGTAATAGATAATTGACCACAGACAGCACGCAGCTTTCCGTCAGGTAGTGGTATAGAGCAACGAGCCGTCTCCAGATTTTTCAGATGAGGATTGGTAGTGACCAGAGGCAGGTGCGATTCGCTGGCGTTGTTCAGATAAGATATCCAGTGGGCAGCGCCTGGAGAGTCCTCCCCTGCGCTTAAAGCGGCCTGCTGGCGGGATGCAAAAACTGTGTAAGGAAGCGGTGGGTGTTCTGAGAAGTAAGCAGCTCGTAAATAGCTAGCACGAAGGTCTTGCAACAAGATTTTAGCAGAGTGTCCATCCACCAGAGCGTGCGAGATCTCCAGTTCAAGTCGAAGCTCTTCGGCGGTGATCTCGTAGACACAGAGACGCAGCGGGCTCTCAAACTTGCCCGTAGTAAAGGAGGGCACTGTGCTAGCATCACCTGGGGAAGAGATGACTATAACACGTGGTGGCATAGCCGTAGACCTGAGCACAAGTTGGTCAAATTTTCCAGGTCGGTCATTGCTCTCCACGAATGTCGTCCTGAGAATTGCATGCCGTTTGACAATATCTCCCCATGCATTGACTATTCTCTCTGTTTCGAGTTGGCATGGAACGTCGGCCGAGGTCGGCAGCAGCCTGAGAGTGACATGGCTGACATAGGAACCCGGGTTGATCGCTTGGCTGACAAAGAAGCTTTCTTGCACGGCGGAGCAAGGCCCGATAGACTCAACATCACCAAGGGCCATACCGTGTGTCTGCAAGTCCGTCACCAGATCGTCTAGCGCGGGATACGGCCAGTGAACCAGATGGAAATCGCGGAGGGTTGCCATTTCCGAAGCTTTGGCGAGCTCATCCACGATCTCCTCGAGGCAAAGCTTGAAGTTGTCGGCAATGCCATCGTCATCAGGACTTCCACTGACGAGGTTCAATGAAACATGTACTTGGCCTGCTACCATTGCTACAGATACACACAGAGCATGGCCAGGAATGAGATCCGAGAGCCACGGAGAGGAGTCATCATTCTCAATATTCTGTAGACGTGTGCAGTCAACGTAGATTGTTGCAGTGAGCTCTGCGTGTCGAGAGAACCCAGCACGAGCATCACACACTCGTCGAACCATATGCACTAGAGTCTCCCGCGGTTCTGGAGCTGGCGCCTCCCATTCCACCTCAACCTCGTAACATCCTATCGAGTCCAACGGTATGCTCTGCTCCTCGCGGATACTATAAGCAGATTTGATGGTCAGGACATTTTCCGTGTCCCTATAGCGTGGCCCGATAGTGTGTGAGAGAGCTGCGTTCACGATGTCGACAGGGCTTGTCCTTAGCGCAGCATGCGTTCGCGATGAGAAGAGCTTTTCGGTTGTTGAACGAGCCAATTGGAAGGAGGCAACATTGTTAGCATTTCCATTGATTTTGACAGCACTAGTATTGGCAGTTGACTCGGACTTTGTCGTATTGGCTTTCTCAACCTGCTGTTTCAGTCCGTGGCATCCCCAAGCCACCCAATCGCTGAATTGAAAGCCAAAGCTAGACTCGAGCTGCCGTCCATTCATAGATGCACGCAACTCACGCAGGACAAGCCGCATAGAAAGGACATCGACGAGATTTGCATCTACACCAAGTACGATGCTACGACCACTCCCCGGCGCGTCGCTGGGAATTACCAAGCATCCTAATGCTGGCGCTCCATCAGAAAGCAAGGCCTCCCCCAGCGATTCAAATGCATCCGTTACTTGTCCTGCCTTAGAAATCTCTGCGAAATAAAATGGTTGGCGCCCCTTGGTGGCCGATGCAGGAGTCGTTGTAAGCGTCCAGGAACCCGTCGAGGAGACGGACCAAGTTGAACGCAAAGCTGAATGTCGGGAAACGATGCATCCCAGCGCGGTCAGGACGATGGGAGTTCCCTTGTCCTCTGGAATTTCCATGGAGGCGAAGCGCAATGGACGACCAACAGCAGCTGTGCTTGCAGTCAAGTCATCTAAACCAGCTCGAACGGTAGTTTCTCCATAACCCTCGATTCCATTTGCGTGGCTATTGACTCCGCTGACTGCTCCACCATTCTTTCGGTCTATCCCTTCAGCGATCGCGGCCAAGCTTCCAGCCGTCAAGAGCTCTGCCATGTCCACCCAAATGCCTGCATCGCGACATTTGACGATGAAATCAATTGCTAGGATGGAATCGCCACCCAAAATAATAAAGGACTTATCCCAGTCCAGTGAGTCGACGTCGATATCAAAAACATCAGCTGCAACCTTGCCAAGCACGAGCTTCGACGACTCGAAGTGCGTCTGGACACCGTTGGGATTCTTCATTTTTAGTGACTGTGGTTGGTATTATTGGTGGTATTAGTAATGAATCCGGTGAGGGCGACTCTCTCCTGTCAAGAGCTGTCGTGGTCTCGTCCTAAAGCGAGATGCCGGTAAAATGGACGTTGTAAAGAAAAAGGAAAACAGGAAAGGAGAGCCTGATGTTCACTGGTGATTGTCTCTCAGGTCTGATTCTTTGGGACTGCTGTTGATCGATCTTGCTGTCTCTCAGATCAGATCAAAGGGAAAGACGGGCTTGCGAGACTTGCGATTTCCTAGACTGGGTGCTAATTATCTAATGTGTCACCAAGTTACCAACGTTACGTGGCGCACTGAGCCGAGATGAGATTAGCTAGGCGTACCAGAGTACAAAATCTTGATGAGCGCTCACGTCAACACAAAATACGATCAGCATTGAGCCATCAAATCTGTACTATAACCATGTTGATTCAAAGAAGAAAGATGGACTTATAGCAGATGCGTTCATTTTGGGGGGTCGGGCCAATCAATCATGCTGTATGCTCAAGTGGGTCAGCCTGTGCTAAGCGTTACAACGTTAATAACACATTCCAGATTGAAGTTATCGGGTTATGCCCCTCCCACCCTTGTTATTGCCGCCGCAGCAGTGTTGAAGAACATGTATTACAGCACCACCCAAAAGGTAAGATGCATCCGCAACTTCCTTGATAGGCAGTAGGAAACTACTTGTACAAGGGAGTGGAACCAAGGGGAGCCCTATATACTGTGAAGGCATGTGCTACGGCACGTGTCTAATCTCTAGCTAAGACCCTTAGATACTAAGTAGCTCGGACCTATAATGTATAGCTTAGATAAGATTAATCTCCTTTTCGTCATCGTCGCAGCCCGTAGTACGGCGACCTTCACACACACCAAGGCTCGAGCTGCATGCAGGTGAGCTCCCCCCTCATTGCTGCCACTGATCCACATGAGGTGGGCATGTACCGTGCTAGAGAAATGTCCAAAGAGCCGAGTAAATATCAAAACGAGAAGAAGGATGCCAGTGAATATCCGAAGTGGGGAGTAAATATCCCAACCGGGATAGTGCGGCGAGCTGGAGCTGGCCCTGGCTTGGCCACATGGTTGGAGCAGAAACGTTCCTGGTTCCTGACCCCAGTTGGACAGCGACCTGCCAAAAGTAAAGTGAAAATTTTTCACTCACCACCTCATTTTCTGCTACGTATTGCAGACTGAACCATTCAAGCAAAGTTTTCAGAGCCTGACGTGCATTGTTGCATTTACCTCATTGGGTTTCTTGATGCGTATTCCACGTGACTTTCGGCCGGCCCAGAGCTCTATCATTCTTTGATACGCGCAAGCAGAACAGTCAGAGTAATTCTCAAATCCAGATTGGACTCTCCTCCGCTCTCTTCTGCGAAGCTCGCGATTTTCATGCTATGAATCGAAATCTCTTGGTAATGTTTTGAAGAACTTGGGAGCTTTAATCGCGCCGACAGAAATACATGACAAGGACTCGTAAAGAAGCTCTTGTTGTTTCCAAAATGCACAGGTTCAGAAAAACTGCAGATTCGTTGACATCAAGACTAACCCTCATCGCCCATGCTCTAAAAGTGAAAAAGACTGCAACCACCTGGTGGGATCTTCTCTGCTCCGCTCAAACCTAGAGCGTGCCACTCGTATCACCAAGTGCTCACGGCTGTTCAACGGAAATTCTTCTGGAATGTTGCCCATCTGACACAGCTGCAACCTGGAGGTTCTTGTAGGACTTTTTCTGGTAGATTGTTGGTAAAAAGACTTTAAAAATGAATAAGATCTTAGCCCAACATGATTCTGCGCTCAAATATAGAAATCCAAGAGTCACCTCTTAGCAAGAGAACCTGCTTCGAGTTATGATATAAGACTGAGACTTTTCATTCTGGTACAGCTCAAAAATCGACTTTGCCTGCCACACTATTTCAGAAGCACGGCCAGGGATTGAAATCAATCATCTCGGAGTCTTGTGAATGCTTCATTCTGTGTTGGTGATAGGGGTCGGGCCGGCTGACACATTCATTTGAGACCACATTTAGTTACTTAAGGAGGATTTTACTCCTCTTAGAACGAATCACGCACGCTTCATCCATTCATTTTGAATTAATTTTGAGATGTCTAGAGTCGTATCGGCCGCCTGTGGCTCGGCCTTCGACAGTGCGAATGAATAAAATGATCAAACAACGGACATGAAAGCGCTTGTTTGACATTTGAAGACTAGAACTAGAACGCTTCCGGCCACTGGAGGGAAAGCGGTGCATATGGCGGCTCATAAGTCACAGGTCCGGAAGCATTCCCGCCTTTGTCCACATATTCGGAATGTAGTCGCATACTTCCTCATCTAGTCGACTGTAAATTCAATGGTTCTAGAAGCACTGCGGCATAAGTGGTCCCCCTTGAAAAATTCTTCCAGACGCCGCCGGTTGACTCGAAGTCCCGGATCGTTGATGGCATCACGCCATGAAATTCATGGCAGCATGGTGTGCATTTCGTTTATTTAACAATGGGAATAAGCCACCCCGCGGGAGGACAATTCTTCATGAGTGGATGTACCATTCCCAGGCTTTTCTTAGCTGGAGGGTTATGGGTATATTTGCTTCCTGGATCAAGTGGGTTTCGAGTATGTGAGCATGGCTTGACTACCGATGCTTCGTCCGTCGTCTAAATCAATGCCTCAAAGCAGCGACCTCAGCATCGGGTGTTGAGAGCGCTGGTCGCCGCTCCACCCGACTCCTTAGTTGTGAAGTGGGTTCCCAACGTTATATTTGCTCTCTGCACCGTGAACATGTCGCCTTGTGCACAACAGAGAAACAGGGCACAGTATGACTCTACTATCAAGGTGTTACTTAGTCGAAATTTAGAGTTTCTAGCTTGTTAGCCTTTCGAACACCGACAAAGGGGACATTCAATCTTTTCGCTGGCATACAAATAGTATCATAAACTGAGGGCTTGCAACTGGAACGTGCATGAACGGCAAGGTTCGGCGCCGTTTCGAGGAAATTCTCATCGTAATGAGCATAATAATATGCATTGCTCTACTCCTTGATCTTTGAATACTCAGTATCCATTATTTCTTTTCCTTAATTGAACGTTTTGACTTACCAGATGTCTCTACTTATTCATGGTCAGCATGCCAATCAGCTCCTAAGTAATTCCTTCTCTAGCATACTTCTCGCTCGTGTTTCTCGTCGTTCGTGTATCTCAGTCGTGTTACTCTGTTGTGTATCTGTCGATACTTAGTCTCCGCGAGTTATGCATTCGCTGTATGCGCTGACCGTACGGTCTTGAAAAATCGGCATTTTGACTGAAATAGCCGTTCCGTCAACTATTCAATTGCCCAAGCAATAGACGAATGTCACCGTTTAGAAAAAGCCATCATACCTGCGACTAACATCTTCGATTTGCGTCTTGCCTAATTGCCATAGACCTGAAACGTCGAAAACTGCGCCTTGATTAATGCCTGGATCCCGAAATAGGCGGAGGGAAATGGCTCGATGTGGAGAACTTTGGGGCATCCACGAGGTCTGATTCTGGCTAGTCAATATGATCGAAGCGAGAATGGTGGTAGGTTCGGCGAGCCCAGCTACACCTGAAGAGGATTTCTACTTTGTAGATGGCAAACCTTATGCAAGAGGTTACCAGAAGGGCCTACTCCAATGTCGAGATTCCTACAGAAGGAGACACATTCCCTTGGCAATTAGCCGCCCCGAATAGACTCAGTACATACTTTGGAACGTACTTATCGCGAATATGACCCGGAGTTCATCTCCCACTCAACTTTTCAGACGTCCCTCAGACATCTTAAATGCTCCCATAGTCGTCCTATAGGTCTGGTCGGATCAGATGAAAAGTTTCCTGGTAACCGTTAACAATCGAGCCGAGATAATAATCCTCGAAACTTAGCTTGGTCTTTTGGGGATGTTTCGCTCGTCAAAATATCATCAAGAATGGGGGAGATGAGCGTATCGGAATCACCCAAGAATGCGGTTCAAGTGATAGCACAGGTTAAAGGGCTTGGAGCCATTTGGAAAGAAGAACGGCTTGACATGAGATTGCACCTTCAACTCCCATTCCGGTGTTACACCAATGTCCAAACGGTAAGAAGGGCAAATCAAGGAGGGTGATGCGATTAGTTCAGCGGATATTCTGACCTACCCTACACAAAATTCGTGTCCTGCGATCGGACCTTCGCGTGATAAGGAGGAGGCATTTTGATGAATTAAAATGAGCAAATGATAGTATCGTAGATGTAAAGGAAGACAGAGACAAATTAAAAGCGACGATATTTCAAGCAAAGTTGTTTGCATTAGCGGTCCTAGACGACTCCAGTCTGCGAAGCAGGATCGTGAGTACACGTCACTTAAATAATACCGTAGGTACTAGATTCCGGATCCTATTCAGGGAACTAAATCCCTACCTAGCACAAGACATTCACCTGCACCAAGTAATTTTTTTAATTATACCTTATTAAAGCGGGAGAGTCACGAAGTCACAACTGGAGGCCCAAACACTTTGACTAACGGAAAAGTTTCCTCAACAAACGGTCCCCTTGTCTATCCCGATGCCACTACACAGCCGACGTTGGCTTCACAAAGGGATGAATACTCTATGCGCCTCTCATAATTTCAAGCTAACACCCCGCATACAAATATTTCGGCTCATTTGAGTTATTAGAACGATAATACAAGCCAGTCCACCACAATGCCGCCCATGATGCGGTCTATATTGAGCTCGTGCATTTATTGCGTTGAAGATGAAGTGGAGCTTTGAGTAAAAGCGGAAGATCGAGTTATAATATTACTTTGGAAAAATTTACAATCGATCAGGTTTGGCAATGCAGGCTACTAGCAAAACTACCGGCTATTGACTTTACTCTTAGGATCAAGCGGCTTGTTTGCACAGTAGCACGTGAGAAGTAATCATGAGCTGCGAGCTAAAACCATCAACTGGTACACCATGACTGATCGTTCTTCAGGCTATTAGATGAAGAGTCAAGACCAAGGGTTGACCATTAAGCAATGTCTGCTGTGTCAATAATCCGGTAGGTTGTATTAATTCAATGCCTCAACAGAGCCCCCTGCTAACAGCTTTTACCTTCTAAAGGGTATGCTGGAGGAAGCTATTTCTACTACCTCTGAACGAGCAAACGAGAGTGTAGTCAACGGAAGAAGTGAGAGCAACAACAACCGAAACATATAAGCAAACGGATAAGTGAACGGAAGAGAAAAGAAAAAACAATATATATACCAACCCGAATATCTTATATGAGGTTTATGCCCCAGCAAACGACTGAATATGTTGCTAGGATTGGAAGTATGAGAGTGGGAAAGGAAGCACGAATGAGTGGACGGACGGACAGACGAACGAAGGGAAGATTGAACAAAAGATCGGCGATAGATAAGAGCGAATACAAAAAGTACAAATAGAAGGGAAGCAAATAAGTAAACAGGAGCTAAAAAACGAAAGATGGCCAATGGAAGAAAGAAGTCCGATAAACGCGAGAAGGCTGAACGAGTGAAAGAGAACTAGGCGAAAGAAGACTGAGCAGAAAGTCTGGGAAGTTCTGAGTGCACCGTAAAACTTCTCTCAAGGCGTTGAAAACAACGCATCAGAAGCGCTAATATTGTTTAGATACGGGTTACCATCAAGGACGACTTCAACATTATGAAGAGGATCATCTGCTACGTTAGTATCTGGCATTACTATTTTGTTCTCCTCTTTAGCTTCAGGAACTTTGCGAAAAAGTTTGCTGGAATCTGGTTGGGATTCCCAGACTAGACAACGATCATTCGTGCTCGCATCCCAGAGTACAAGAAGCCATATGCCCAGCCTCATTTGTTTCACTGGCCACCAATTTTATTTGCTTAAAAAGATAACATACAATTGAGCAACTCAAGGTGCATTGCCGCTATACCCCGTGGAGCCTCGCGTTGGCCTTTGGTACTTTAGCTACTCGTCCACCACGGGGGGGTCGATGCTTTGACTCGATATAGCCACCTCCCTTTTTTTTTTTTTTTTTTTTTTTGGAAATAGCATAAAGTGAGTAAAAATTGAATCAACTACTTCCTCTTATCATTGATCATAACCTCTACACTTTTTCCTGGAGGTCGGACCGGTCCGTCACGTAAGGTAATTCAATCCTCGCACATCTGTCTACTTTTTTGGAGGACTCCACGTTGACACTTGCTTCCTCAGTTCTCGCTTGAGAATTTTGCCGCTCGCATTCTTCGGGATCTGATCGACGAAGATGATGCGATCCTGTAGACGGCAAACCTCGGGCAGCGCCAGGTCGTTGTACTCCTGGATTATCTTTCGAAGGTGGGCCTCGCTCGTGCCGGGTGCATATGAAGGCTCCCGAACTATGCAGGCCAAAGCCCGCTCGCCGGCTACTTCGTCAGGGATGCCGATGACGGCCGTCTCGGCGACAGCAGCATGTTTGGTCAAGTGACCCTCAATCTCGCCGGGAGCGACCTGGTTGCCCTACACGATAAGCTGTTAGCAAGCATCGTCCTGGATGCGTTAAGTAAACTCTGTCTTGACACTCTCTAACTTACCTTGACTTTAATCATGTCGCGGATGCGATCTACAACGAACAGATGTTCCTCACCGTTAGGAGACAAGCGGAACAGACCGACATCTCCTGTGGGCCACCAGAAATCCTCATCGTCTGTGGGCGGGAGAAGCGTCTCGCTGGCATGGTCGACATAGCCACGCAGGCCGCTGGGAGAGGCAATCTCGATCTCGCCCATCTCCTCGAGACTCTCGACCTCACGGCCATCGTCATCTCTCAGTCGGACGCGGACGCCCGGAAGCAAAACTCCACTCGAGCCAGGGAAGACATCCTTGGGAGAAGACAGGGACCCGATACCGCACCCCTCAGTTTGGCCTGTACCGAGTGTTAGATGTTTCTTTGCTCAGACTCAGACTACGCTGTGGAGACACCTACCCCAGCCGGGAATAATTTGCCAATCGGGTCGCGCGGCCTGCATTTTCAGAAAAGCTTCCTTGTGAAGAGGTCCGCCACCCGATACAATAGATCGAACCGAGCTCAAGTCAAATCGATCCAAAATAGATGCATTACGCGACAGAGCGTTGATAATCGGCGGCACCTAGACCAATAAGATCAGCTTACATTACGGATATCCTTGTGAGCCTAACTTGGAAGGACAGACTGACCAAATAAAGTGTGTTGATGCGATTTTTGGTGATGGAAAGCAGGATCTCCATCATATTGAAACCACGATGCACGACAGTGCTGTCGCCACGCCACATAAAAGTATGAGTGATCAAAAGACCATAAATGTGGTTGAACGGTAAGAAAGCTAGAGTAACCTCTGTGCCTTTTCCTTTCGTGACCTCCAGAAACGATCCAGCCTGCAAGATGCTCGCGATGATGTTTTCGTGCGTGATTGCCACGACGCGCTAGAAAGTCACAAGAAAGGTCTGATGAGTATAACATCCGATGTCAGGGTTCGCGGATGGTTGAGTGATGTTACCTGGAAACCAGAAGTGCCGCTGGTGGTACAGTAGTATGCCACACGTCGTCTCGCTTCGTCAGCAGACAGAGGAGTCTTTTGCAGCGGAGGCAGGTCTTTGCCGGCCGCGATCAAGTCATCAAGAGTAGAAATTTTGGACAGGTCCTGGTCAACTTCGGGCGGAGAATTGTTGGCTATGGAGAAGCTGTAGAATGGCAGTTCTGGGAACAGGGAGCTTTTTTGCAGGGCTTCTCGACCCAGAGGAAGAAGATCTTGTGACACAAACATGGCGAATGGCGGTACACGATCCAGATGGGTGGCCATCTCATCAGCCGAGCTCGTTGGCTGCAGCATGAGGCACCCACCACCAACGCGGTGGATGGCCCATGAAAGAATCAGGGTGTCAACCTAGAGACCTTTTCGTATCTATTTCGAGGTTCAAGTCAAGTGTTGAGAAGACGTACGCAATTGGAAGCCAGGATGGCAACTATTTTGTGCCACTTCTGCCCGGGAGCAATCTCCCATGCTGAGCACAATGCCGCCGTTAACTGGCTGAGGCGAGCATTAATTTGGTTGGTTGTCCATGTTCGATCGATGGCAGCCTCGATGAAAGCGGGTCGCTGGTCAGGTTCGCTTGCTCTGGTGAGTCTTGTTGCCATACAAAAGTCCCCAATAGTTTGCTGGAGCGGGAGAGGAGATGGCAGGGCCGGCAGGGAAGCTGGTGGCGTGAAAATCATGATGGATCATGCACCAACTCGGGAGGACGGTTTGCGAAAATGAAGATGACGTCGAACCTCGATCTGGTGTATTAGTAGGCGCTTTGGCGGTACTTGACTTTAATCTTGTACTTCTCGTGGCTGCGTACTATGTATATCTCGAGACTCCGCGCTCATATCTGAGAAGTCTCCCGCTATTCCCGATTTGGCACCTTTGTAAAGGCCCATGCGCCGGAGCAGCCTCAATAATAATCCCTGACATCAATAATGGTTATTACGGTCGCGCGGATTATGAGAGCGAATTGTGTCAGATTAACGCCAAGGCATATATACTTGTAGCTGCCTCCTCTGGTGTGGAAAGGTCCGTTTGCACTAATTAGTCGCCATGATATGATCCTGGAGCGATTGAATTGCTCGTGCGTCGCAGCGACTTATCAATAAATAAATAATGGCGATTGAGGAGCTCCTATCATGCCATGGCCTTTTGTTCCACTGGTGTGTGTGATGACGGTTTTTGACCGGTTTTGGGGGGTGAGAACCACTTTTGAGACCAACAGTTATGTAGCACTCAAACATGCACTACGGAGTAAAGTACTGTGGTGTGGGCTTACCGGTGTCACAGTATAATATTCCTTGATGCATGTCATGTCAGTTGTTGCAATTTCCTCGTTGGGTTTCTTGATGCGTTTTCCACGTGGCTTTCGGCTCCACGATTCCACCTTTTTACGACCCACTTGTGACAGCACCTTGTCGTAAATAATCATAATCTTGATGCCATTCACAATTGTTAATAACCATTGTTAATAACGAATTGGCCGCCACTTCCCCTCCGTACAGTACTACGTACTCCCTCAACCTTGCGAGTCTCTCTCAATTTGGTCCACTGTCGTTATACTCGACAGCCCCGTAAGTACACAGAACTTAGATAAGCCGTAATGCAAATGCGAGGACAAACAACATTGGCCCCACGAAGTGCCCCGAAAGCGCCGGTAGGGTGTTTTCTTTTTTCTTTTTTTCCCTGGACTTGGTAGTTCTTCAGCTGCCTCTCAATTCTAACCCTGTTTCTTTCCTTATACGCGTCACCATGTTACGGCCTTGCTTCTCCGTACTTACAATCATCGTCTAATTGTAACGGAGGTTGAAAATTCGTCTGCTAACATAGTATATATGTGGTTGACCTTGCCTTAGTTGTACGATCTAGGACAAGGCCAAATGGCTGACGATGCAGCTCGCCAGAGTGAATATGGCGAACGTACCGTGGTACCAGAACCCCAGAAAGCGAAACAAAGATCGAAGGTGGCCAACTATCTAAGAGTCTTTACTTATGCGACAAAATGGGACTTCTGTGTGTATACGGTCGGGGCATTGGCTTCGATCGGGGTGGGCGTGACGATGCCCCTGATGAATGTTGTATTGGGGAAGCTTGTCGGGAATTTCAGCGACGCCGTCCAAGACACAGCTAACATGGCTACGGGCGCCTTCAATGACATGCTGCAAAAGCAATCCTTATACATCGTCGGGCTCTTCCTTGGCCGCTGGTTCTTGAACTCACTTAACAAATTCTGCTTCAGGATGATTGGCATTCGTCTATCCTCGGCCATTCGCCATCACTACCTGCGGTCTCTGCTCGCCCAGTCTATGTATACTATTGACTCCATGCCTCCAGGAGCTCCTGCAACCGCCATTACCGCTACATCGAACACTCTGCAGATCGGCGTCTCTGAACGCCTCGGAACTTTTGTGACTTATGTTTCCACCATCATTGCTTCTATAGTTGTTGCATTTGTTTGGAGCTGGAATTTGACATTAGTTTCATCTTCATTGCTCTTATATATTTGTATCATCTTGGCTGTGTGCGTGCCTATATATATCAAGGCAAATGCTGCGACGTTAGAGGCGGATGCTCAAGGCACGGCCATCGCAAGCGAAGCTCTCGAAGGGGTTCGGCTGGTTAATGCTTGCGGTGCCCATGAGCGCATCATCTCCAGGTACAGTCACTGGGCCACCAAGGCTATGGAGCGATCACAAAGAGTGGCTCCAATCATCGGCGCCCAGACGGGCCTAGTGGTATGCCTGGGTCTTTCCTCTGCCCCGGCAAACCCAAGTGCATCGAGCTAACGCGGGTGTACAGTTCTTTGGCATATTCGGGGTTTTCGGCCTGGCCTTCTGGTACGGCACGCAGAGGTTCATGGACGGTGCTATCGAAAACGTGGGCGTGGTTATTATTGTGCTGACGTCGGTCATGCTGATACTTTTCGCTTTCTCATACCTCGAGACGCCCATCATGGCCATTAGTCAAGCCATGGTTGCCGCCGGTGACTTATTCACTGTAATCGACGCGCCTTTGCCGCCCGCGGGCTCCCTCAGACCCGATATTGGTTCAAAAGATGTACTATTCGAGGATGTGACCTTCGAGTATCCCAGCCGACCTGGAGCTAAAGTGCTGGACAAACTCTCATTTCGCATTCGAGCGGGTCAGAATACTGCCCTTGTTGGGCCTTCAGGTTCAGGAAAGAGCACCATTGTCGGTTTGCTAGAGCGGTGGTATTCTTTGAGGCCTCCTTATGCCCTCTCCGAAGTGGCGAAAGCCTCGGCATCCAAGGAAGCGAAAGGCGACACACACAACGAGCCCAAGGAGCCAAAGGAAGAGCCAATCATGTCTTCAGTACCCATACTGTCCGAGTCTACCACGGTTGATAATCTGTCCGGGTCTACTGTGATTGGCGGTCTATCCGGGTCTATTACCATCGGCAACAACGACTTGGAGGACCTCGACGCGAGCTGGTGGAGGGCGCAAATCGGCCTAGTTCAACAAGAGCCTTTTCTGTTTAACGATTCCATCTTCAAAAATGTCGCAAATGGCCTTCTCGGTACCGAATGGGAAAATGAGTCTGAAGGTAATAAGAGGGTAATGGTTCAAGAAGCATGTCAAGAAACATATGCCCATGAGTTCATATGCCGTCTGCCCGATGTAAGTTTGCCAACAGTCGTAGTCCTTGGTGGCGCCTACGAGCCATGATCAGGACATGCAAAGCTATTCTAACCAAAACCTTCTTCAGGGGTATGACACACGTGTTGGCGACGGCGGGGCAAAATTGTCCGGGGGTCAAAAGCAGCGTCTCGCCATTGCCCGAAGCATTCTCAAGAAGCCTCAAATCATCATTCTGGACGAAGCCACCTCTGCCATCGATGCCAAGAGCGAGAAGATTGTCCAGGCAGCCCTCGACCGAGCCACCAAGACCCGCACAACCATCACCATCGCTCATCGTCTCTCTACCATACAGAAAGCGGACCACATCGTCGTGCTGAACAAAGGCCGTGCGGTCGAGCAGGGCACGCATAAGAGCCTTATGGCCCACGAAAACGGAGTCTACTGCAACTTGGTCCAAGCCCAATCACTTCATTTGTCGGCTACGGATGGCGCAGATCCCCACGTCCCAGCCACGGCAGATGCCACAGAGCCGGAGAATGCTGTTGCCGACATTGAGCAGATGGCCGAGGTTGTTCTTGGCGACAATGGCCCTGACACTAAACCTGAAGTCCCACGGACACTGACCCAAGCTTTCGTCAAGCTGTTCCATAGTCAGCGCGCGTATTGGCCCTCGTTCCTCCTCATAGCAATTGCCTCCATGGGGGTTGGAGCAGCCACACCGATCCAAGCCTGGCTGTTCTCGAAAGCAGTCATTGTCTTTATTTCGCCCGGCGATGAGGTGCAGCACAAGGCCAACTTCTGGGGCTCAATGTGGCTTGCTCTAGCGGCAGGTGTTGGTGTCGCCTACTTCTTCCAGTGCTGGACTAGCCTACGTCTTCAATATTCTGTGGGTGCGACAACGAAGAAACAATATCTTGGCGACATGCTACACCAAAAATTAAGCTTCTTCGACGATGATAGTCGCGCCTCTGGCACTTTAATTGGGCAGATTGCGGGCGATCCGAAACATGTGGAGGAAGTTTTCGGCTTGAACCTGGCCTCCGCCACTAGTAGCATCTTTACTATTCTGGGCTGCCTCATTATCTCGCTTACGTTTGGCTGGAAGCTCGGCTTGGTGGGTTTATGCATCACAGTGCCTATTATGATAGCATCTGGGTTTTGGAAATTCCGCCATGAGCTGCAATTTGACCGGATGAATGCCGCTGTGTTCGCCGAGAGCTCTCAGTTCGCCAATGAGGCCATTGGTGCTATGCGAACAGTGTCGTCCCTGACTATGGAGTCCACTATCAACAACCGGTATAAGCAACTCCTGGACGGCCATGTTGAAGCAGCTCGGCGCAAGGCCCAGTATACTGCCGTGATCTTCGGTTTCGCTGAGAGCGCTACCCTTGGATGCCAAGCATTGATCCTCTGGTATGGGGGTACATTGATAGCCAGTGGCGAATATAGTCTCGAGGCGTTCCTAGTCTCCTATATGGCTATTATCAATGGCGTAGAATATGCAGGCCAAATTCTGGGCGTCGCGCCCAGCGCTGCACAGGCCGCAGCTGCTGCGAATCGCATCCTAGACGTTCAAGAATCTAATCACTCTCTCCTTGAGGCGGCCAAGAATGGCCCTGTAGTGGACAACGCAGAGGGTGGAGTGGAAATCGAGCTCCGAAATATCCGCTTCAAGTATCCCACGCGGAATGTCTCGGTCTTTGACGACCTCAGCCTTACTATTAAGAAAGGTCAGTATGCTGCGCTCGTTGGGCCGTCTGGATGTGGCAAGACAACTATAATCTCGCTGTTGGAGCGTTTCTACGACTTAGAGCCAGACCACGGTGAGATTCTCTGGAATGGTGCGAATATCAACGATTTTGGTGTTCATCATTATCGGCAACACTTATCACTTGTTTCCCAAGAGCCGAACCTCTTTCGAGGGACCGTGCGGGACAATATCCTTTTCGGCATGGCTGACCCGAGCTCTGTCTCAGAGGAGAGAATCCACAATATCTGCCGCGACGTCTTCATCCACGACTTCATTGTCTCCCTCCCAGAAGGATATGACACTGAGGTCGGCCAGAAGGGCGTTTCTATGTCCGGCGGGCAGAAGCAGCGAATTGCCATCGCCCGCGCCCTGATCCGGGACCCCAAGCTCCTTCTTTTGGATGAGGCTACATCAGCACTGGATTCCGAGTCAGAGAAGATCGTGCAGGCTGCGTTCGAGAAGGCGCGGAAGGGACGGACCATGGTTAGTGTGGCCCACCGGCTCGCGACCATACAGGATGCAGATGTCATCTTTGTGTTTGATGAGGGTATGGTAGTTGAGAAAGGAACCCATGGCGAGCTTCTTCAGAAGCGTGGCATCTACTGGGATATGGTAAGTGAACACCTCAGTTCTGCTCGTCATTTTTAGCTGATAGAAAGTTGTTCCAGTGCCAGACTCAAGCTTTAGATCAATAGGTTGTCTATTCTTATAGGCACGACGGGAGGTGTAAATGCTTCCGGTGGCATCGAATTAAGATAATAGAGGTTGCCTGCCGTACTTGCTTATTCTCATCCATTTCCTCATTATGATGTAATATTCGGAAATCACTTTATCTTGCTGGGGGATTCAGTGCTCATTCTGTTTAGACATGTACCAGAGCCAGACATCTCACTGACGCACGTAGATTCCCAAGGTATTCAGCTTCACTAAGTTGGCCGCTGATGGATGTGATTGGCTAAGCAAGCCCAAATGGCGACGATTTCGCAGACTTCGCTCTTGGACTATCATCGCATATCGACATGTGTATAAACGAATAGCTTGCATTATCTAGTCAGCTTATTGTCTTGATATTCCATCCTCTAAATCTTTTTCGTCATCGCAGTCGGAGTGTTGTAGGACACGTCCGTTCCTGCAAGTCGTCGTGTTCATTTCACGTCCTAACATGCCCCTGGATCTCGATTATTGATATATAAGGCGCTATTCACAAATGAAGTTGCGAATTCAGCGCACTATGTGTGGTCGAATGATGTCTCATGCTAAATTTTGCCAGGTCAAGCCTCTCAGCCGAGAATACTGGTGGAAGTCATGTCTTAATTCCGGAAATAGCTTCGAAGATGTGCCAGTATAACAGCCTCGTGTTCGAACATATAAGTCTTCTTGCCGTTGTTGTGTTATCGAAATTGAGTAAGGCCGTGGCCGGAGCTTAAAATAGTAAATGTGCCGTTGTTCAGTCTCGCTTATATCTGGTGCTGCTATCAATTCGAATCAACTCGGTGTTTTTACTTACGTGTATTCATTGAATGAATGAGAATGACGATTGAATTGACCGATTTTAGTATTGATTGGCATTTTCATGATCTTATAATATCTAATCCTGCTGACTCAAAGAACGCGGGTCTCGGGTACGTTAGATTTTAGGATTTAGAGAAGGAAACGATCTATTATTTTCTTGTAAAGAAAACTTTTTTTTGAATTAAACTTTGGACTCCTCATTCAATTGCTTGGATTGGGGTTTGTGTCGATTTGTTTGGTATTGAGATGAAATGAATTGAAGGAATTGATTTGATAGCAGCGATCTTGCTATGAAGCTCTGGTTGGTGTTACCCTTAATGGCGGTCTGTAGAAATATATGACGTCTTTGAACTCTAGAGTATCCGAACATTACGATTAAGGAATAGGTGCTGTGGGTACATTGCTTATCGAGACAGCGACTTGATCAAGGACTGATGAAGGAGGAAGCAAGACAGGTTGCACACGAAGAGGTCCGAAAGCATGATGGTCTTGATGATGATATGATAATCTATAGCTAAAATGCTGGGAAATAGATGCCTTTTATCATACACTATGATCAATTTTTCGTGGAAACTTCTACCATCTATGCGACGAAAGGGTTTGAGAATTCGTCTTTATTCCAAATGTTCCAGTGACCTATACTCCATGCCTACGAAAGGATCTAGAATTTTGAATATCATCCAAAGTAATCATCGTCATCATCATAAGCCAGCAGCTCCATGGCTCCAGCGACAGTCGCTATTTGCTCTGTGAGAAAAGCGACCTACATGGTGAGATTTATTTTAGCAGTTGCTTTGGATCGGGTGGACCAAATCACACTTACGTTTCGAGGCTCAAAGATGCTGAAGTGGTGACCTTGGATCGAATAGCTCTCGTTCACAATCAAAGAGCCAGCTCGCTCGTTCCAGCCCAGGGTCGGACTATCTCTGAATTGGTCGACCAAGGATAAAGCTGGGTGGTCACTGATCACAGGGTCGTTGGCACACAGCATTACAGTATACGGCTGCGGCTCTCGTCGCCACACGGGAATCCGCCACTTGTGTAGCATGTTTACTGTTTGCAACATGGACCTCTCTAGTTTTCTTTGAGTGGCGGTTGAGCCGTCTTCCGAGATGGGAGATTCCGGAGCGGAAGGGAGAGCATGACGATAATCAGGGAACGGACTGTCCACCATGAGGATGCCGCTCACTTTTATTTTAGGATCTCGAGAGCAGATCCATGCGACTTGAAGTGCGATCATGCCGCCAAGCGACCAGCCTAAATCTTTTGTCAGTTATCTCGTGGCCAAAGGCGTCTTGATATATCTGTTACCGCCGACTAGAATACTGCCCTCTGCAACAATTGATTTGATAAGAGCATAGTATCGGCGACTCATCTCTTGAAGACTTTCATCGTCGTCGCTTTCCACGCGCGAGTCTGCGATGGCGTATACATCACGTCCCATAAGACCGAGAGCGCGATAGTTGGAGATAGTGCCGCTTGCATCATGAAATAGAAAGAGGGGGGTGGCAGCCGTCCCAGGAGGCTGCTTCTGAATCTGTCGGATCATGATAACTTGTAGACCATGGGATAGACAAAGGAAGCATGGAAGGTTGTAAGATGAAGGAAGATCAAATGTGGGCTGAACGAATCGTGAAGATTATTTGCTCAACCAAGCCTGCTGGAAGGGAATGGCAAGTCGTTAATAACAGCTGATCCGAAAACAAACGAAAACTGTTGAATAACCATTACTTCTGTAACAAGTGGGGCTATGAAACACGGGGCCTTGAAGATGGTGTCATTTCAGGCCCTCTGGAGCTGCCAGATTCGGAGTGTGGCATGCTAATTTTGGCAGGGGGGAAGGAGAGGATAAGCGCTAGACTTGTTCTATTCTTGTCCACTACCAAGGCTGCTGATATAACCGACGTATTTTCCCAAACGGGCTGTCTCCTCGAACCGGGGCCCAGCATCGTAGTATGGCGAATACCTTACTTTAATACGCCATCCCGACTTGTCTCTGTAAATCACAATTCGTAACCCAAGGTACCTCAAACAAGATGGCTCTAAACATGACGACGCCAGAGCCAATTGCTATCATTGGCATGAGTTGCCGCTTTCCGGGCGGTGCCTCCGAGCCATCCCGTCTATGGGACGCTCTATCAGACGGAAAATCAGCCTGGAGCGAGGTGCCTGCGGACAGGTTCAACATGAAAGCCTTCTACCACGCTGGAGATCCCCATACAAGCACCACTAATACCGCGGGAGGTCATTTCTTGGATGACGACCTGGCGGCCCTCGATTGCAGCTTCTTTGAGATCAAACCCAGAGAGGCCCGAGCGTGGGATCCTCAGCAACGCCTCACATTGGAGCTTTCCTACGAAGCATTCGAGAATGCTGGCTTGACGCTACCCCAGCTCTGGGGATCTAATACTGGCGTTTATGTTGGCCAGTGGAGTTCCGACTACAACGAAATCCTGGCGCGAGACCCTGAATATCAGGAGCTCTACCATACTCTCGGCGCTGGTCCTGCCATTACGTCCAACCGAGTTTCTTACTTCTTCAACCTGAGGGGCCCGAGTTTCACAGTCGATACGGGCTGCTCCTCCAGTCTTGTCGCATTACATAACGCCGTTCAGAGCTTACGAAATGGCGAAAGTACAATGAGTCTTGTTGGCGGCGTGAATGTCTTGCTGGATCCTCAGCGCTTCACGTACCAAAGTAAACTGAAGATGTTCTCGCCAGATGGTCGCTCATTCTCATTTGACGAGCGTGCCAATGGCTATGGCAGAGGAGAGGGCTGTGGTTGCGTCGTCTTGAAACCGCTTTCGCTGGCTATCAAGGACGGCGACCGAATCCGAGCAGTCATCCGCAACTCGGCACTGAACCAAGACGGTCGAACGCCACAGGGCATCAGCGTCCCAAGTATGGACGCACAGGAGAAATTGATCCGCCGGGCATATGCCGAGGCCGGGCTGGTGCCCACCGAGACAGACTACGTTGAGGCTCACGGAACAGGCACTGCAGTCGGCGATCCCATCGAAGCTCAGGCTATTGCCACGGTCCTTGCTCGGCCCCGAGAGTCGAGCCAAGGGCCATTGCTAATGGCATCTGTCAAAGGAAACATTGGTCACACGGAAAGTGCGGCTGGTATTGCAGGGCTGATCAAATCCGTCTTGATGCTTGAGAACCAGGCCGTGGTCCCACAGGTGAATTATAAGAGGCCAAACCCGAAGATCCCGCTTGACAGCTGGAACTTGCAGGTATGAATGACGAGTATTTGTAGAGAGAGGGCAGTTAGGCTGATTCATTTCATCATAGATACCTACTAGATTCGAGAAGAAACCTCTTCGCCGCATCTCTGTTAATAGGTAAGGCAAAAACAACCCGTCCGGGGAAAAGTTGTCTAGTTCTAATTCTGGTAGCTTTGGATATGGCGGCACGAATGCCCATGTCATCGTTGATCGTGTGGACGAGTATGATCACCTCGACAACAACGGCACACATGGAATTCATGGCACCAATGGCACCAACGGCACCAATGGCATCAATGGAACTAATGGCATTAACGGCTCCAACGGCTCCAATGGTACCAATGGCACCGCTGATGACTTCCATGCCGTCTCAGAGCGGCCCCGTGTTTTCGTCTTGAGCGGTGCCGAGGAGCAGAGCTGCCACAAGAACGCGGAGCGTCTGGCGCAGTATCTGACGAAACTCCCAGCCTCTTCGTTGGAAGATTCCAATGAATTTCTGGATCGCTTGGCCGTGACAGTCAACAAGCGTACTGTTCACGACTACAGCGCTTCCGTCGTCGCTTATGACGAAGAAGACTTGCTTGCACAGCTCCAAGTGTTGCAGCAAACGCCCATCACCATTAGAGCCCCGTTCAAGGGAGAAGCTCGGGTCGGTTATGTGTTCGGAGGCCAGGGAGCTCAATACCATAACATGGGCCGAGAGATAATGAAGGACTGGCCAGCTTTCCGCCAGTCCCTGTACAAGGCAAATACCCTTCTAGGGACCATGGGTTGTCAGTGGGACCTTCTGGCTGAGCTAAGCCATGACAAGGCTCAAGACTCGCGTGTCGATGAGCCAGAGTATGGACAGACGCTCTCGACCGCCATACAGCTGGCTCTCGTCGACACGCTCGCCGCTCTAAAGATGCACCCAACGTCAGTCGTGGGGCACTCCAGCGGAGAGATCGCGGCGGCTTACGCTGCGGGTGCTCTCTCGTTCCAAGACGCCTTGACGGTGGCATATCATCGCGGCCGTCTTATATCCCAGTTGATCCGCACTGGCGTTTCTGGGGGCATGCTTGCCGTGGGCGCGTCACCTGAAGTCGCCCAGGATTACATTGAACAGGCCAAGGCTATTGGTAAGGTCGACGTGAAGATTGCCTGCTACAATAGCCCGGCGAGCGTGACGCTTTCGGGTGGCAACGACGGTATTGGAGCTATCGCTGGCCTGCTGCAGGACGCCGATGTTTTCCATCGCAAGCTGAAGACGCAGGGAGCTGCATATCACTCCCAAATGATGCAGGCGATGGAGGAGGAATACCGATCTGCCATAGCGCACATTCACCCACGTCCCCTAGCCGCAACGAACATGATGTCTTCGTTGACAGGGAAGAAGCTGCCGGCCGGATTCTTGTTGGATGGAGATTACTGGTCCCGTAACCTTGTCTCTCCCGTTCTCTTTGCCGGGGCTCTGAAAGGCATGATAATCGGTGACGAGCATGATGGATCACAGCAACATTCTCCCGAGATCGATCTTTTCCTGGAGGTGGGCCCTCACGCGCAGATGCAAGGCGCCGTCAAGGAAACGCTGCAAGGGCTCGGGTCATCGACTCGCGTTCACTACATGTCCTGCCTTCGGAGGAAGGCGAGCGCGGCCGAAACCATGCTGCGCGCTCTAGCTGACCTTTTTGCCCTTGGTGCGTCCATCGACCTTCACCATGCAAATGCCGGGTTCCGCACACAACTGCCACCTATTCTCAAGGATTTGCCGCCGTATGCTTTCAACCATGACCAGCGTCATTGGCACGATGGCCGTATTTCCCGGGAGTTTACTCACCGTCAGTTCTTACCGCATGAGCTACTGGGCAACCTGTCCGCCGACGTCAATCATACGGAGCCAAAATGGCGTCGTTTCCTGCGGCTGAAGGAGCTGCCCTGGCTGCAACATCACATCGTGCAGGGCCAGGTCCTTTTCCCCGCAGCCGGATATCTGGCCATGGCCATGGAGGCGATGCAACGCTTCACGGCCTTTGAGACGGAGAACCAGTCCAAGGCGACTGTCGGTTATTCGCTCCGCAACTGCAGCTTCGCCAAAGCGCTGGTGCTCAGGGAGGGCGACGCTGACACTGAGATCTGCCTATCGCTGCGACCCGAGGCAAGGAGCGCGAGGAGTTCATGGCAGGACTGGAAAGAGTTCCGAATCTTCTCGATATCACCTGATAAGGGATGGAGTGAGCATTGTCGAGGCCGCATTCGTGCTGTCACAGACGATGCCATGCTCGCGGAACGTCTCAGTGACGCGACTGGAGTTAAAGACCGCGTCGCTGCCTCTATTCCTCACCACATCACGCCAAATAGGTTGTACGCGACTGCACGCCAGGTCGGGATGGAGTGGTACGCCCCATTTGATAACGTGGTGAGCCTTCAAGCACGGCCCGATTTGAGTCTGGCCACGAATCAAATGCCAAGCTTGCAGAGCTCGGCGCACCCCTTTGGAGCGTCGACGTACGTTGTGCACCCTGGAATGCTGGACTCGACCCTCTTTCATGGTTTAGTTGCCAGTGTCCTGGTGGAGCAGGAGGTTAAGGCGCCAGTGGTGCCTACTTTCCTTGAACAACTCACCATCTCGACTGCTATTGATCTCCCTGAAGGAGCCCAGTTGCGCACGTGTTCTGTAGCCCGAGAGGGAGGATCTTCCTGGAGTGGCCAGACAGAGTTAAATGAACGACCTGTGATAAGTTTTCATGGTTTGAGGACCGCCCAGCTGCCCAACGATGCCGGGGCGGCAGCAGCACGACCTCATCAGCTAGCACATAGCCCAGAGTGGGTAGGTTACTATCCGAGCATGACGCGAGCCCAAGTCATTGCCCATTGCATGAACTCTCTCCTTGCTGGATCTGCTCGTCAGCGTAACCTTGTACTCTACGCAGATGTTCGCGCCCACGTGGAGCGGGCCCTCAAGCAGATCCAACCGAAACAAGTTGCCACGGGCCATCAGCAGCCGTGGTATAAGTGGATGCAAACTTTACTGGCTACAGATGCCGATTCTCCTGAGTCGGTATCGGAGGCCAGGGAGGCAACAAAGTCGGATGAGTTTGTCGGTTTAGAGGCGGTGAAGCTAATTGGCGGGAATCTCGAGAATCTTCTAACCGGAACTGTGAACCCTCTCTCCCTCTTCACTGCCAGCGACATGCTGGGTAGGTTGTACTCTGAAGAACGCAATCAACGCTGCTATGACCAGATCAGCGCGTACTGCAAGACTCTTGGCCTCTACAATCCCTCGCTCCGAATGCTCGAGGTTGGCGGCGGTACAGCTTCGGCCACCCTGCCCTTGCTACAAGCACTATCTCATCAAGGCCACCATTTGGTCGCGCAGTACGACTTCACGGATCTTTCGACGGCTTTCTTTCCCGCCGCCCGTGAGCGATTGGCTCAGTATGGCCAGATTATCAATTTCGAAGCGTTCGATCTCGCACAGCCTCCCGACACTCAGGGGCTCGAACCTGGCAGCTACGATGTCATCATCGCCTGCAATGTCGTCCACGCTACCCCCAGAATCGCGGCGTCTCTGGAGAATATCCGCCAGCTACTTCGTCCCGGCGGAACCTTGGTTCTTATGGAGATCACCAAGGCCGACCCCTTTTACCAACTCGTCTTTGGCTCTCTTTCCGGGTGGTGGTCTGGCGTCGACGAAGGGCGAGCATCTACAGCCATTCTGTCTGAGCATGACTGGAAACAGGTGTTGGAAAAACAGGGCTTTCAATCGGACCCAGTCATCGTGTCCGACTACGCTGATTCTGAAGGGGGTACAATTAGCGTCATCTTTGCCAAGACTCCTGTTGAATCTCGACGGGATGATCTCAGCGAGACTTCACTTCACTTTGCGAGCGGCATGCTTAAGGATCCGTCAGCTGGTAACCTTGGCAATGTCGCTGAATATCTCGGTCGGAGATCTGAACTCGGTCTGCGCCAGATCACGACCGGCAGTCTGGGGGGTATCCCAGGTATTGAAAGCATTGTGGTTGTCATAGATCCGGAGACGTGCGAAGCCCTCTCCGGCCGCATGGATGCTCCGCTGTGGCAGGAGTTCCAGAGATGCGCCTTGGCCTGCAAGGCTCTACTCCTGATTACGCGAGGCGCCACCGGGAACACGCTTGTGCCTGACGGAGCACTGACCCTGGGCTTCGCCCGGTCCCTGAGGTTGGAGCAGCAAGGTATTCGTTACATCACACTCGATCTCGACCCAAGCATTTCTCACAGTGCCGATGAATTAAGCCATCTACTGGCCCAGCTTCTGACTTCCGAGACGTTCGACTCGGATCGCACCATCTCCAATGCCGACTATGAGTTCGCCGAGCGCAACGGACAGCTGAACGTGAATCGACTGTTCCCTAACGAGAAGCTCGAGGAGAACATCGAACGCTCCACGGCGAGAAGCAAGCCCGAACAGACAGCCTTCCTGGATCGCTCGCGTCCACTCAAGGTCGAACTCGGCGTAGATGGGCTACTAGAAACCTTCCGATGGGTCGACGACCTCGAACATGCGCGCAGCCTGGCGCCAGACGAAATTCGTATTGAGTGTCGAGCGGCCAGCATCAATTTCCGTGACGTTCTCATTGCTACGGGCGGCCTCGGCGGTGCGGGAACCATGATGAACGATTGTGCCGGCACCGTGGTCGAGGTGGGTAGCAACATGAGGTCGCGCTATGCGGTTGGCGATCGAGTCTGCAGCTACTACGCTCAGTCTTACAACAACTATCCTATCGTTGACGGGCAGCATTGTGCTCAAATCCCGGACAATGTCTCTTTCGCGCAGGGCGCATCTCTGCCCATTGTGTGGGCAACCACGTACCACTCGCTAGTCAACGTGGCCAAGCTCAAAGCTGGAGAGTCCATCCTGATCCATGCTGCTGCTGGAGCAGTAGGTCAAGCCGCTGTAATCCTCGCCCAGCACCTGGGTGCCGTGGTTTATGCCACTTGTGGATCGCAGGAAAAGCGTACACGTCTCGAGAGCATGGGCGTCCCTCAAAGGCACATCTTCACGAGTCGATCTCCCGCGTTTGGGCCTGCACTTCGCGCTGCGACTAACAACAAAGGTGTCAACGTCATTTTGAACTCACTGGCCGGTGAACTGTTCCGAGAGTCTCTGGAATGCCTCGCGTCCTTTGGTCGCTTCATCGAGATTGGCAAAAAGGATTTCCTGGACGACGCGCTGATGCCGACCAAGTTCCTGCTTCAAAACATCACCTTTGCGTGTGTTGATCTGGTTCAGATGATCAACGAAGACAAACCCCTTGTGCACCGCTTGCTCAATGATGTGGTTAACTTGGTCGCGAGCGGGGAATTGAAACATGAAGTGACTCTCCAGCAATACAAGCTTGGCGATATCGAGTCTGCCTTCCGTCTGATCTCGGCCGGCAAGCATATGGGTAAAGTCATCTTGACGGTGGATCCAGGAGAAATGGTCCAGGTGCGTAGCGCTTCTTATTCTTGAGAGTTCAATCTGGAGGAGATGCATGCTGACGTGAGGATATTTACAGGCTCTCCCAGAAAGCCCATCCCTTCCAAATCTCTTGCCTGATGCCACCTACGTCTTGGTTGGGGGTTTCGGTGGCCTGGGAGTTCGTCTCATCCGATGGCTTGGCGCGAGAGGCGCGCGGACTATCGTCACGCTGTCGCGATCGGGAGCCAAATCCCCTGCTGCGAAGGCGTGCATCGCCGAAATGCACAGTCAAGGCGTCCGCGTTCTTGCCACAGCTTGTGACATTTCTTCTATAGAGGCTTTGGGAGCTGTGATGAGAGACCTACGGGCCGTCGACGGTTTAGGCCCGATTCGAGGTGTCGTTAATGCCGCGATGGCGCTCGAGGTGAGTGATAGCTTCTATAATACTAAGGCCCCAGGGCGGCGACTCACCAACTGAACTAACTAAAAAAACAGGATGCAATGTTTGATCAGATGACACACCAGCAATGGGAGGCATCGTTGGCCCCCAAGGTTGCCGGAACGAGGAACCTGCATGATCTCCTGCCAGTTGACATGGACTTTTTCGTTGTCCTGTCTTCCATTGCCGGCATCATCGGCCACCAGGCTCAAGCGAACTATGCGGCTGCATGTACTTTTCAAGATGCCTTCATGCACTATCGACGAAGCAAAGGCCAGGCCGGCTTTGCCATCGATGTTGGAGCCGTTAGCGATGCCGGCTTCGTCAGTGAGGCCCCGGCGGTCTTCTCCAACATGAAGCGCCAGGGTTTCTCCTTCATCTCGGTCGTCGAGCTTCTCGCGACGCTCGATTACGCCCTGACCAACAGCGGACCGGATTGTCAAGCCAGCATTGGCGTCATGGCTGAGGCGAGCCCGAGCAACGCCGACTGGTTGGAGCAGAGGCGTATCGCACATCTGGTGCAAGCCTCTGCTCACTCTGTGGGCGCGCCGTTGGAGGACGGCAGTGGCAGCGACGCAGACCACATTGGCCAGATCAAGAGTGCCAAGACTGCCGAAGAAGCTCTCGAAGCGGTCGGGCACGCGGTGCTGGCTGAACTGAGCAAACTGACGGTTACTCCGGCGGACCGCATCCTGCCTCACCGGACGCTCGATTCGTACGGCGTTGACTCGCTGGTGGCGGTCGAGTTGCGCAATTGGGTCGTGGCAATTCTCGCGGCGGACGTCTCCCTTCTCCTGATTCGCGAGTCCAGGAGCATTGAGGAGCTTATCCGTTTGATCGTGGGCAAATCAAGATTGGTCCCAGCCAAGCTTCAGGAAGCTGCGTCGAAGCTGGCTTAGAATTTGTATGTGCTATATAAGCTATAACGTATATGATAATCGAGCGGCCCATCTAAACGAGCGGCCCACAATTCTTAACCTTCTAACTAAAAATCTCAATAAAAATACAATTAACTATTTAATCAATTTAAATTAATCGCTTTCCTCTTCTTTAGAGGCCTCAATCACTATCTCATAGGTTCTTGAGT